>JBBBDQ010000397.1:527500-615000 GCA_037127315.1 Ascarosepion bandense
ATATATATATATATATATATATATATATATATATATATAGAGAGAGAGAGAGAGAGAGAGAGAGAGATTATTAGGTTCTTTATGGGAAGTTAAATGATCAAATTTTGTTGATAGCATGAAGTTCTTTGGATCACCCTGTTGTTTTGGCAAAAGGTGTTGCATGAAATTATACCCAATTCTCTTTTCTTGACACTAATGCATTTTTACTTATCAATTACTTTACAGTATTCTTCTGAAAAATCTGAACAGATTTGTATAAATGTGAAGTTAACTCCACTGCATCGACATATAACGTTGTTCGAATGGGCTTTCCATTTTGAGAAACTTTATAGCATAATAAATTACATTTTATGACAAGGTGTTCAATGCGAAATTATCAGGTCCCATATATCAGGGTTGACAGGAGATGTATCGATCCTTTAGATACGTGAGACTGAAATGAACTTGTATCTCTTTTTCTTCAGCTTTTTCTTTCTCAAATGTGTGAAATCATATCACACCTGATATCATATGAGATTTATATGTGTAAAACTAATAAGTTTATCAGCGTAAAATACTCTACCGAAACAAGTGACCAAGTATTAATGAACAATATCAGTAAAACTAATATTATATTCTGCTATATGCGTGACTTTTCAGAAATGAATTGAGTTCTTTCGCTGACTGGCGTGGGTATACACTGCTTATATACAACAGGTTAAAATTTTCCTTCGCTGATTCCATGCGTCTATGGCTTAGGGAGTAGCGACTCTGACTGACACCAAATCGGTCGAATTTCAGTCCCAGCCAGAAGCAAGTGGATATGTCTAGCCGCACTGATGAGCTGCGAAACAGGCTTGTATGTGGATGACTAATATATATCTGTGTGTGTTTATTCTTGTTTTAATATTTTTTCAAGAGTCTACCAAAAGATTTCGCCAGTCTTAATATATTGTTAGTTTTCTTATTTTTCTTGTATTTTTTGTTTTTTTTTCACTTTTTTATGCCATCTAATTTCCGAATTTGTTTTCCTTCCTTCATTGATTTAAATAATGCATAGTTCCACATGAATTTATTGTTAATTTTCAATATTACATTTGAATGAGAGTCTTTGCTTCCTTGGGAAACTGAACGGGGATTTTGACTTGAAGTTTTCCACGATAGTAGATAAAAGCGAAGAATATTTAAGAATGTAAAAATTTAAAATCCGTAAAACAAAAAAAAAATGTAAGGTTTGAATGGCGATACCAGATCGCCCACTCGAACACTATTAGGTCTCAGAGACTTGACTGTACCCACTTCCGCTACCAAAGCTGGCGTCATCAAATATTTCTTGCTTTAGTATGCGTTCAAGAACCAATAAGAAGACTTCGCCAGTCATAAGGTATATTAGTATCGTTGAATTGAAAACTTTTGACTGATTTTTCTTGCATTTTTGTTGTTTTTACTCTTCTATGCCATCCTTATTCTGATTTTTTCTACTTTCATTGTTTTAGCTTTTCTCTTAATGCTTGCCTCAGCACCTGCCCATATATATATATATATATATATATATATATATATATACTGGAAGATCTACATAAATTACATTTTAATGGGAGTTTTCCTGGTTTGAAAAAACTGAACAGAAGTTTTGGCTTGACGCTTTTCCAAGAAAGTGGACACGGGAACTTACACTAAATTAAAAACTTAATCAACATGCACTTTAATTTGGCTCATTCAATTATCTATCTATCTATCTATCTATCTATCTATCTATCTATCTATCTATCTATCTATCTCTCTCTCTCTCTCTCTCTCTCTCTGTATATATATATATATATATATATATATATATATTGTAATGGTTGGTACAATGGTTTATAAAAGCATAGCATCACTACACAAAAATCTATGCGCTTCGGAGCTACATTTGTTTCTCATCTGGTGATAGATTGAAATAAAAAATAAATGGTGAAAAAGATTTATTTTGGTAATATGATATGTAAGTGAATGTGATGGGAGTTTATAAACCATTGTAACAACAATTACAATATAAAGCTCTACGTTGTATCGAGCACTCTTTATAAAAATAAATGCATGAACAGTGGGTTTAAAACCTACGTGTTCCATAACTTTATTACAATATATACAATTTCAAGATTGCATCTCATTTAGGTCTGACTGGCTATTCTTGGTATTTGAAAAAACCTTGAATTCTTTGAGAGAATCTAAACTATAAAAAGTAGTAATAAAATAAACCGCTCCAACCCAACCCAGTAACATCACCACTCATCCTAAGTGACAGATAGACGTATCCTTTCGGCTATGGAAATAAAGAAAATACATTTCAAAGTCACCGTAATTGTACCAAAACACCATTGAAATTAAGTCAGCCTGCTTTGTTCGCAAAAATATTTTAATTTAAATATTGGAAAGAAGCAATTGAAGCGTTTCGTGTAGGTAAATTACAACGTCACATGCTAACTTGCTGTTTGTGACATTTTTAATTTAATTTTTTTTTTTAGTTTTTGATATTTTCACTTATTACTTCTTTCTTCTTTGTCATTTCTTTTCTTTCCTTCATTGCTATTAATTATTAAACATCTCATTTCATCCCCTCCTCAATGTGCTTAATCGAGTAGACATTAAAAGTATGACATTATTTAATTCTTTTGTAATTTAAACGGGATAATAGAAGTAGATAGTCTCACCAGTCGTCCGGCCTGAACTCCTTCCATGTCTATTGACATAGAGGCAGTGTAGAAGTAGAGGTTATCAGGAGTAATGGTTCATCACTTCTTTTCTCTTTTAAGGAGATGGTTTAACGGCTTTCTTTCTTTCTTTTATTCGTCTATTCTTTCTTTCTTTCTTTTATTCGTCTATTCTTTCTTTCTTTCTTTTATTCGTCTATTCTTTCTTTCTTTCTTTCTTTTATTCGTCTATTCTTTCTTTTATTTGTCTATTCTTTCTTTCTTTCTTTCTTTCTTTCTTTTATTCGTCTATTCTTTCTTTTATTCGTCTATGCTTTCTATTATTTGTCTATTCTTTCTTTCTTTCTTTTATTCGTCTATTCTTTCTTTTATTCGTCTATTCTTTCTTTTATTCGTCTATGCTTTCTATTATTTGTCTATTCTTTCTTTCTTTCTTTTATTCGTCTATTCTTTCTTTCTTTTATTTGTCTATTCTTTCTTTTATTCGTCTATGCTTTCTTTTATTTGTCTATTCTTTCTTTCTTTCTTTTATTCGTCTATTCTTTCTTTCTTTTATTTGTCTATTCTTTCTTTCTTTCTTTTATTCGTCTATTCTTTCTTTTATTCGTCTATGCTTTCTTTTATTCGTCTATTCTTTCTTTCTTTTATTCGTCTATTCTTTCTTTTATTTGTCTATTCTTTCTTTCTTTCTTTTATTCGTCTATTCTTTCTTTCTTTATTTGTCTATTCTTTCTTTCTTTCTTTTATTCGTCTATTCTTTCTTTTATTCGTCTATGCTTTCTTTTATTTGTCTATTCTTTCTTTCTTTCTTTTATTCGTCTATTCTTTCTTTTATTCGTCTATTCTTTCTTTCTTTCTTTTATTCGTCTATTCTTTCTTTCTTTCTTTTATTCGTCTATTCTTTCTTTTATTCGTCTATGCTTTCTTTTATTTGTCTATTCTTTCTTTCTTTCTTTTATTCGTCTATTCTTTCTTTCTTTCTTTTATTCGTCTATTCTTTCTTTCTTTTATTCGTCTATGCTTTCTTTTATTTGTCTATTCTTTCTTTCTTTCTTTTATTCGTCTATTCTTTCTTTCTTTTATTCGTCTATTCTTTCTTTTATTCGTCTATTCTTTCTTTTATTCGTCTATTCTTTCTTTCTTTTTTTCGTCTATTCTTTCTTTTATTCGTCTATCCTTTCTTTCTTTCTTTTATTTGTCTATTCTTTCTTTCTTTTATTCGTCTATTCTTTCTTTCTTTCTTTCTTTCTTTCTTTCTTTCTTTCGTCTATTCTTTCTTTCTTCTACCAGGGTCACAATAATTTAACTGTATTAATTTTTTTTATCATAAAACTGTGATTTTCCATTGTGAGGTTACCGGAATGGCAGTTTGCTGGCACCTAATTCCGACTGGTCGTTATGATCCTGAACTCTTTGTTCGAAAGACTGCCCTGATCAACAGTTGCATAATATAACAATACTTGTAGTGCCATGCCGCGCATCGGTAGGTGTACTTGAATTTATTTCCGGTGTGTATCTCAGAGGTTTCACTACACTATGTTCTCAGCCATGATCTCGCTGGTTTGTATTAACATTGACGACATACAGTGACAGTTACTGCGGTCTTTGATCTCTCTCTCTCATCAAAAGAAACCTCGTGGAAAACACAACAAAATGAAATACAACTGAACCAGTAAACAAAAACCACAACCCCCTCAGCCTTTCTTTTGCTAATATTCGTGTTATCCGTCCAATTTCTGCAGCGTATAATCTTTCCTCGTCGAACGGTCGCCAGATATCTCCGCCTTCTCTGAAACTAACTTTTCCAATAAATTCTTGGTTCTAGGCTCCTTGCTAACTGGACACATGGCTTGGAGGTGATCCCCCCCTCCATCACACTACTGTCTGTTACTGCTTACTTAAGGTAACTTAATCTCTCCAGAACTCTCCAGAACTGTATAGAAGAAACAAAATGGAGATAATTTTTGAAATTTTCTTAACTTTTTTCTGTCAGCCAGCCTTCAACTTGGTGAGTTTAGCCAGTGTGATCTTATTTTTTGAATTATTTATTTATTTTGATTTGTATTTTTTATTTTATTTCGGTTCTTTTCTGCCTAATTTTTGTGTAAATTGTTGTTAATTATCAAATTTAGGTTTGGTATATTAGGGCTTTGGTTATATGTAGGAATTCTAAGACCGGCCATGTTTGTTTTGTTTTTAATTTTATTGTTCTGTCATTCCCTTGCTAACTGGACACATGGCTTGGAGGTGATCCCCCCCTCCATCACACTACTGTCTGTTACTGCTTACTTAAGGTAACTTAATCTCTCCAGAACTCTCCAGAACTGTATAGAAGAAACAAAATGGAGATAATTTTTGAAATTTTCTTAACTTTTTTCTGTCAGCCAGCCTTCAACTTGGTGAGTTTAGCCAGTGTGATCTTATTTTTTGAATTATTTATTTATTTTGATTTGTATTTTTTATTTTATTTCGGTTCTTTTCTGCCTAATTTTTGTGTAAATTGTTGTTAATTATCAAATTTAGGTTTGACTTAAACTAAGTTAAAACTTAATTAACTTCAGTCACACGTTTATTCTTTTTTTTAATTGGAGTAGATAGTACCTTCTATCGCCCGGTCTCACACTCCACCCCCTTCTTTTGGACAGGAGTAGAGGTGATCGCCTTGTTTCTTGTTTAGGAAGGGGTTCCCGGTTCATCTCTCTCTTTTTCGGTCTTTATGTCGGTTCGGCTGGAAGCTTTTTGCAGTTGGTGAGTATGGTGGCAAAGTCTCTTCATTCTGAGGGTACCGGGTTGGCAGTTTCCTGGTTGCTGCTTCCGACTGGTAGTTAGGAGCCCGAACTCTTGCGTAGCGTCTCGAGAGGCTGCTCTGATCAACAGTTGAATAATATCGGGGTTCCTGTAGTGCCATTTCGCGCATGGACGGGCGTCCCTGCATGAATTTCCGATGGGCAACCCCGAGGCCACATTATGCTGCAGGCGGCGCCATTCTCCATCCTTCACCTGCTGCAATTAACGACCATCTGACCCTACTCTAGACCTCTCTATCCACAACTACAACCAACATGAAATTTAACAAACAAAATAGCAAGCCTAAACCAGCTAGTCGTAAATCGCCCAAACCTATCTGCGTTACCTTCACAAATATACGAGGTATTCGCAGTAACTTTAATAGTGTAGAGTCTTTCCTTCTAACTAACTCACCCGATATCTTAGCTATATGTGAGACTAACCTTGACCCTTCTATCCCCTCTTCAGAGCTGTTCGTTCCTGGTTACCTTCCTCTCTTCAGGAAGGACTCCAATGTCCATATGCATGGGCTTGGTGTATATGTCAGCGAACAACTCCCCCTAGCCAGGGTCACATCTCTTGAATCCCTTGATCATTCCTTCATGTGCTTCCGTCTCTCACTTCTAAGCTCGGTTAGCCATCTCTTCTTCCTCTACCGCTCCCCCTCCTCCTCTGACTGTACGTTACTTGATTGCATCTCTAATAACATCGACAGGGCCATTTCTTCTCACCCATCTGCCCAAATATTTGGTGTTTGGCGATTTTAACGCCCACCACACCAAGTGGCTTGAAAACTCAGCCACCGACCTTGCTGGGATCCGCACCATGCACTTTTCAATAGCCCAAGCTCTAACGCAAGTGGTGGACTTCCCCACGCGTTTCTCTAAAAACCCTAACGGAAGGGACTCTTTACTCGACCTTTGTTTTACTTCCATCCCAGACTCCTGCACTACCAGGCAACTCTGCCCCCTTGGAAATTCTGACCACGCCGTAGTCTCCGTAAACATATCAATCCGCACTAACTCTTCCCAAGAAAACCAGACCAGCAGAATATCATACTGCTACCAAAGAGCCGACTGGGACTCGTTCAGGGACTTCCTCTGCGACGTCCCCTGGAACAACGTCTTTGATCTTCCTGTCGAAGACTGTGCCTCCGAAGTCTCCTCTTGGGTTAAGGCTGGCATCGATGCTTTTATCCCTGCCAGAAAATTCCAACTAAAACCTAATTCGTCCCCCTGGTTCTCACCCGCTTGCTCGGCCGCTATTGCCCACCGGAACCATTTCTTCCGGCTCTATCGAAGCTGCTCGTCGAACCAAAACAGGCGCCTTTTCACCTCAGCACGGAACAAGTGTAAAAAAGTACTGAACGAAGCCAAGAGGGCGTTTGCTACCAGAATTAGGCAACGCATAGCATCCTCGAAGTTTGGCTCCAAAGATTACTGGCGTCTCTGCAAAAGCGTGCTCAGCAGGAACAAGACTTCAATACCCCCACTAATCAATGAATTTGAAGTTCTCACCTCCTCAGCCGACAAGGCTGAGTGCTTTGCCCGTAAATTCTCAACCAATTCGACACTGGACTCGTTAGGAATACCTACACCAGACTTCCCACCCAGAACTAAGGCTCAACTAAATAACGTCCTCATCTCGCCCTCGCTGGTCGCCAAGATAATTGCGCAACTTGACCCACACAAAGCGAGCGGCGGTGACGGAATCCCAGTCATAGTACTGAAGAAATGTGCCCTAGAACTCTCCTCTGTCCTCTCTAAACTCTATAACCTCTGCCTATCTGCTTCCTGCTTTCCTGCCTGTTGGAAGTCCTCCTGCGTAGTACCTATATTTAAGAATTCTGGCGAACCCTCAGACCCCGCCAATTACCGTCCTATTAGTCTCCTTCCAATCTTTGGCAAAGTTTTCGAAGCCATTATCAACGCCGAGGTGATTCAGCACCTTATGACCAACGGGCTTCTCTCTGACAAACAGTATGGGTTTCGCTTCACCAGGTCTGCTGCTGATATGCTAACGACCATTACCGAGTACATATACCAGGCACTCGACAAGAATGGTGAAGCCCGAACCGTTGCCTTGGATATCTCCAAAGCATTCGACAGGGTCTGGCATGCTGGCCTCTTGTGCAAACTGCGGAGTTATGGTATAACTGGACATCTGTCTGACCTCATCCAGTCCTTCCTCTCTAACCGCACATTAAAGGTGGTATTAAATGGGCATGCCTCCCAAAACTACCAGACGAACGCGGGCGTCTCTCAAGGTTCTATCCTAGGTCCCACGCTATTTCTGATCTACATTAATGATCTCCCCGACACCATTAGATCCCAAGTTGGCATGTATGCCGACGACACAACAATCTACTCCCGCATCGATCAGAAACCAGGTCTGGACGACAAAGTGAACCTCGCTGCCGCACTGGAAAGGGACCTCCAATCCGTAGTGACCTGGGGTAGGAAATGGTTGGTAAATTTCAATGCCTCCAAAACAAAGCTGTTATCAACTAACCACCATAGACTATCGCATCTACCTCCCATTAGCATGGGACAGGCTAGCCTCCCAGAGAGTAAAATACTACGCCTCCTTGGCCTTACACTCTCGGCGGACCTCAAATGGAATGACTATATTGAATCCATTGCCAAATCTGCTGCTATGAAAGTCGGCTCTCTGTGCAGGGCCCGGAAATTTTTCCCACCTGAAACTATTCTGCACATATACAAATCTACCATCCGCCCGTGTATTGAATATTGCTGCCATATCTGGTCGGGTGCCCCTGCTGCTCTCCTTGGGCTTCTTGACAAAATACAAAGGAGGATCTGTAACGTGGTTGATACTAACTTGGCAGACCGGCTGCAGCCGCTCTCACACCGGCGTGATGTAGCTTCCCTGTGCCTCTTCTACAAGTACTTTCATGGCTTCTGCTCCGATGAGCTTAGATCACTGGTGCCGCCCAAGCACGAATTTACACGAGATACTAGATTAGCAACTAGGTCCCACCCTTTTACAGTTAAACAAATAAGATGTAACCGTAAATTCTACTCCAACAGCTTCTTTTCTCGCGCTTCCCGCCTGTGGAACTCCCTTCCACAAGTCTGCTTTCCCGACAGTTACAATCTCCAGGTGTTTAAATGTAGGGTCAATAGACACCTCCTATCACACTAACTCCCAACTATTCTCACAACACTCTCATCTACCCAACCCTCATTCTCGGTATCCTCACCCGCCTATCACCCACCCTCTGTTATGTCCTATATTTAACCAGGCCTTTCTCCTCTCTACGTAGCCCCCTGCACAGTAGTGGCAGTGACATGCCTTGCTCGGGGTGAAACGCTTATAAAAAAAAAAAAAAAAAAAAGACTCCAGCATTCACATCCATAGTCTTGATGCTTAGATCTGGTTTAATCTTCTGACCACTAGGGAATTGTCTCTCGAGGCCTTAGACTACGCCTTCATGTGCTTCTGTCTTTCGTTACTAAATTCTATTAGTTATCTCTTTTTTCCTTTTTTGACCCCCCATCTCCCGAAGACTACGGTGTATTAGACATAATAGTAGAGAAAAGTCACTTCCTCTCAACTCATCTGCGAAAATCTTTGTATCCAGCGACTTTAATGCTCACCCTCATACGTGAATTAAACATTCTAAAGGTGTTGCTGGTATTCAAACATTAATTTTTCCATTGTTCAATCCCTTAATTAAAACGTGGATTTCACTTATCGTTTCCTTATCAAAAACGAGAAATACTTCACTAATGGATTTGTATCTTATCTTCTCTCCTTGCTCTTGTCGAAGTTCGCAACATTGCTCTCTTGGTATTTATAACCACTTTGTGTTAGCTAATAGTATTTCGTTCTAAAAATTTATTAAACGAAAACCACCTATACACGAGACCGCTTTCCGTTACCAGCGTGCTGGTGGGGACTCACTCAGGAGTTTTCTTCGTGACACGTCTTGGACTGACACGTTTAGTCTCTGAATTGCGCCACTGAGGTTTCTTCTTGGCTCGCTGCCTTCCCTCGGCATGACTGATACTAATCCCCAGAAAATGACTCCTTGTGCTTTCTCGGGCCCACCTTCTCAGATGATATGAAGGAGAATGTCTATACTGAATCCAATGCTAGGCCAGCTGCTAAGAAAGTTGGTTCACCGTGTCGGGTGGGACAATCTTAAATATCTATAAGTCTACCATTCATCAGTGCTTAGAGTATTGGTCCGGTGCGTCTGCTATTTACCTTGGGCTCCTTGATAAAATCTAAAAAAAAGAATCAGCAATATATTTGGTTCTGTTCTGGCAGCTCGGCTTCAGTCACTTTCCCTCCCAATAAGATTAACCCTCTTTGCCGTTTTATAAATACATTCATGGCAATTGGTCAGATGATCTCTTCGCTAAGGTACTTAGAGTTTTTTTTTTAATTTCAGCAACGCAGTACTAGACTGGCGTCGATATCTCATCAATTTACAGATGATCTGGCAAGATATGGCCGTACGTTTTATGCTAACAGTTTTGTCTCTCACACGTCTCCCTTGTAGAATTCCTTTTCGTCTTGCTAGACAGTTTAATCTTCAAAAAACTAAATACAATGTCAATCACTAACTAGTGTTCTTGACAGATGTGCGTTGTGGTGCAGTGGATATCGACACGGGACGACAAATCGGGGTACCGAGTTCGAACTCCAGTTGAATTCCTTCCATTCATTTACGCACAAATACCTTTGCGAAAGGTATTAATCCGTCTCTTCCCTCCAGTTATGGGTTAAATAATAGGACAGATTGGGTTATATAGCCTTGGCTGGCAACCAGTCTACCTCAGCAGGAACTGGCAACCTGTTGCGGGATAATTAAAAAAATGCTTGAGGTATATACAGGGTAGGACTTTAGACTCTGCCCTTAAACAAATCCCAACGAATCTTTGTCCATAGAAGGAAGCTGGCTCAACCCGACCAGGATGAATGTTGAAACAGGTACAGGTTATCCTGATTATTATTTCCTCTTTCTGCTGATCATTATTGTTGCTGTTCCTAATTCTTCCCCACCTTGTAAGCCCTTCTGTTTAGTGCCATTAATAACTTCCGTATTAACAAATATATGTATATTAATTTTTTCTACTCCAAGCAAGGTAGCAAAGCTACTAAAACACAAGTGCTTTCTGAATATGAAACATAAGTAAAATAAAAATATTTGCATGGAGTACTGTTGCCATTTATAGTCAGGCGCCCCTGCCGTTCTCCTCAGTGTTCTCGACAGGCTCCAAAGGAGAGTCTGCAATGTGATAGGTACTGATCTGGCGGCTCGACTGCAGCCACTTCCCCACCGTCGAAATGCGGCCTCCCCTTTGTCTGTTCTATAAATATTTTCATGGCTTCTGCTCGGACGAACTTAAGTCACTGGTGCCTTCTCAACAGGTGTTTACTCGTGCAACCAGACTGGCAACTGGGTCCCACCCATTCACAGTCAGGTTAGCCAAATGCAGACGACAATTCTACTCTTGCAGCTTCTTCTCTCGCACTTCCCGCTTGTGGAACTCTCTCCCATATTCTTGCTTTCTTGACGGCTACAACCTCCAGAAATTTAAATGCAATGTCAATACTCATCTATTAACCACTGGACTCTAGCTCTCTCCCCACCCCCGTATATCCTTCTCTTTCTCTCTACCTATGTATCTGTCATCGCACCTACATTCTCAGCTTTCTATTGCTCCTTTCTAACTAGTTTGTACTCCTCACTCTTTTCTAATTAATCTTTTCACAGTTATGTAGCCCCTAGCTCATCAGTGGCATTTCTGCCTTGCTCGGGGTGAAATGATTAAAAAAAAAGAGCGAGAAAAACAAAAGAAGATGAATCAAGAAGACAGATCGTAATAATCGAAGTTGGATTTCAATTTTTGAAGTTCAAAGTTTGCTGGAACGCAAGAAGGCGGAACAGAGTTGCACACGTTAGAAGTGCGAGAAAAAACGTTTTAGCATAGAACTTACGGTTGCGTCTAGCCAATTCAGTTGTTAAATGACGATAAATTGTCGTTAATACTGCCTTTAAATCCATGAAGCCGAGGTATCATAAAGAAAAATTCACCAGAACAAATACAATGAGGGTATTTATAGAAAACCTACAGAAATAAAAACAATCTAGGAAAGTGGCCACTCAGAATAACATTCATTTCGCGAATTGATAAGAAAGATTGAATCAATTTCAAAAATTCTTCCAGAAATAGCAAAACCTGCCAACTTATGAAGAAGTTATATGCTAAAATCTGTCAAATACCTTCTAGATTTCTGAAACGAAATTCTGAGCATCACCATTATTATCTAAAGCTTGATAGACTCTTTCAGCAATAATCGTTAATGCATCAGCATTTGACCTCGAGAAGCAAAATACTTATCTAAAAGACGACTTTACGATGTTAAGTGATTAACCATTTCAGTGTCGATTAGAGGCTCTAGTTCATCATAAAAGATCCTCGGTATGACGGTAAGCTTCATCCAACAGCAAGGTCACGGATTGGGAGGTAGTGAGGAGCATGGAACCACCTTTTAATTGCTGTTGTTCCCAGGTCCACTCTGACCCAGAGTGGTAGCATGTGTTAGGATCCCAGCTATGGGTAAATAGTTAACCACCAAACTAGGGTCAAAACACTATGAAAGTATAAAAATACACTTTTATAGAAATATATATATATATATATATATATATATATATATATATATATATAAAAGTGTATTTTTATACTTATATGTGTGTGTGTGTGTGTGTGTGTGTGTGTATACTTTTGTAGAAAAATATACATTGTTAAAAGGAAAAATATTACCAACAATACATTTTTTGAAGAAAAAATCTATAACCATTACACATTTTTGAAAAAAAAATATTGCCATCATACATTTTTGAAGGAAAAATTATCACTAGCAGTACATATTTGAATACAAATCTAGAAGACATCTTCAGTTTTCTAAATAAAATAAAAAAAATTTTTTTCATCAAAATCTGACTAAATCAACCTTCTTAGTATAACCGAACATTAAAAAAATCTTTAAACTCTACCTTTAGAGAGAAAAAAAAACCTAACTCAGTCATCTCTAATTTTTCACTCGGCAGGGCTTCTTTTGAAACTTTCATCAGTTGATTATTGTTTTTATATGTTACCAACCCTTTGCTGGCTATTTAAAGTCAGAAAATATTTCTAAATTGTAATAATTTTTGGTGGAAAGAAATGATTTGCTGATATAAGTCCTATTAATTAACCCATTGCTGGGGAAAGAAGAGGTACATTTAAGGGTATATGAGCAATATGAGCATAGACAAAACAGTGATTTTGCACATTGGCAAAACTAGGCTACAGGTTGCAAAACGGGTGAATACCTACTCGGAAATGCTTAAGTGGAAAGTCTTAACCTAACCGCCGTATTCACAAGATGCTATAACGTCCGATTATCACTTGTTCCGATTGATGGTACATGGCCTGTCTGAGCAGCACTTTCATTCTTATGAAAATACTAAGAAAGTGGGTCAACTCGTGGTTACCATCAAATGTTGCCAGAAAGATGGGAAACTGTTGTGGCAAGCGATTCAGTGACATGTTTCTTGCTAATTTGTGTAAATAAAACATTCATTTTCATGAAAAATCAGCGAGAACTTATTCAAGATTCTAATATATACAATCTATAGTCAATATGACAAATATTAAGACGGATATTTACTAATAAAATAATTATATTACAAAATAAGTATTTCTTTTTACCTTAAGTTATGAATAAATATATTAACTAAGTATTTGAGGTCGGTATATATGCGAGTGTCAACATTCTGAATGAACATTTCTCGGTATATATTAAGAGAAATGAGGATGTACGTTGTGGTGCAGTGGATATCGACTCGGAACGACAAATCGGGGGGTACCGAGTTCGAATTCCAGCCGAATTCCTTGCATTCACTTACGTGCAAATACCCTTAGGTAAGGTATTAATCTGTCTTTTCCCGCCAGTTATGGGTTAAATAATAGAACAGATTGGGTTCTATAGTCTTGTCTGGCAACCATTCTACCGCAGAAAGCAATGGCAACCTACTGCGGGATAATCTTCTGCCCAGTCAGTCATATCTTTTTCGAGACATGCTCGCCCAAGCGTGTATTTCGTATGGCACTTAACTGACTGATTAAGGGAAAAAAAGAATAACTTTTTAAAAGTTCCCTAGAGAAGAGACAACTAATATTTCTGGGACAATGAGGAGGGAGGGCTTGGAGAACCTGATACTAACAGGCCAGATAGAGAGAAAAGGAAACAGAGGAAAGCAGCGGATAACATATTTGAAGGGCCTGAGTAGGTGGATGACAGAACGAGAATTACAGAAGAAAGCTTGCTAAGATCCATTTAGGGAGACGTGGAAAGCCATGATCGCCTACGTCCTGAAAGGACAATGCACATAGAAGGAAGAATTGTCGCATATTTTTTCTGAGGTCCGTTTTAAAACCTCAAACACTGAATCAGGCGTCAGACACAAACAGGGCAGTCAACTCCATCTATTTAATCGTCAGTCCTTGCATTTAATCTAACCACTGCAGATGGACATAAGAATTTTCTTCTGACGCAAAAAAAAAAAAAAAGGAAAAAAAAACCTGTAGTCTTTAACAAAATTCCATCATGCTGACTTGATTACTCCTGCATATAACGCCCTTCAAAGCATTTTGGCCATCTTACCAAATTTATCGGCCATCTTTCTTGCTTGAATGACGCTTAAAGTGTCGACAACAAAAAAGCTTCTTTATTTAATACTTTTCTCATCTTAATCATATCTATCATCTGCACTAAAAAATAATGATGGTATGGCTATTTTGATGCTAAACGCTTATCATGGCAATTTTTTTTCTTCAGAAATACGCATGCGCATATATTCACTGATGTCAAAGAAAGCGGAAGTAACGCTGTGGAGAGGAAGTAACACCAACGTAATCACTCTCACGACAGAAATGTTTAAAGAAAATCCAATTATCTCACGTTTTCACACTCAGTTTAAACCGACAACACACACACACACACACACACACACACACACACACACACACACACACACACACACACACACAGAAAGCGAATGGTGATGTGCCTTTGTGTGGTCATTTATATACGACTAAAAACACTAAGCAACGTTTCTGCAATGCTTTTTGTATAAAAAAAACTCCAAAAGAAAGTGCAGACATATTGCTTAGTGAAGTGTTTTTTATGATGATCTAGGAGAATGTTGCAGAGCAATGCAATGTCCTTTTATAATCTCTAACGCAAAGACTGTCACTAATGGAGCTAATCCTCCCCCAAAATGACTTCCTGTAGTTTTTTAATCATTTCATTCCAAACAAGGCAATAAAGACTCTAAGATGCAAGGAGTTACTGAGTGAGAAAGAATATGAGTAAAAGAAAAACGTCATTAAAGAGAGAGAACAAAGTACGCGAAAAAGATAGAAGACCCTGCGTTTAAAATTTTGAAAATCAAATTTGTCTGGAAAGGGAGAAGCCGGAATAAAATTTCACAAGCGAAAGGTCTGATAAAATAAAATATTAGCATAGAATTTACGGTAACATTTAGCAATGGCGGTGAGTGAGTGAAACCTATGTGTCTTGATGAAGATCATCTTTTTTTTAACGTGTAATATCGGCGTCTGTTTCAATATCAAGCTCTTGCTGGAAATGAATTGTTCGGTGAGACGGGACAAGGTCGAGGGTGCAGTTCTTCTGCGGTTCCAGAGGAATATTTCTTTAAAGGTGAAGGCGAAACAGTTTCGTCCAGTTAATTGATATTTCTGCCACAGTTAAAGATTATTGGGCGGGAGTATTACTAATACCATTTTTCGTAGATTGTTGTATATATAGTATTATATATACAACATATATATTATATATAGTATTATATTTTTTCTTCGCACTTCCCGACTGTGGAATTCTCTTCCAAATGATTGCTTCCCCGACGGCTACAATCTCCAGGAGTTTAAATGTAAGGTCAATAGACATCTCCTAACACACTAACCTGCTCCCATTCTATCAAACGCTCTTCCCATCTGCCCAACCCTCATCCTCGCTTTCCTTACTCATCTGTCACATTCCTCTTGACATTCCCTATGTCTAACCACTCCTTCTCTTTACCTTCCCCTATGTAGCCCCTTGCGCAATAGTGGCAGTGGAATGCCTTGCTTGGGGTGAGATGATTAAAAAAAATATATCCCAGCGGATGTACTGTGTTTTAGTAGATGGGGATTAACGTCTTGCAGGAGCTTATACATCTGATACCCTGTTTGAATAAAGTGTGGGGTTTTGACCAAAAGGAAGCTGAAGAAGAACTGACACAGTTTGTGTCGAGTTTGTTACAACAACCGGAAGTCGGTGTCCGAGGAGGACCATGTGGACCAGCAGGATCGGTCATCATGAACTTTTTGTTGCTGCACAAAAGGCGTCTCATCTTGTATTAGAAGACGATTTACCCAAAGAACCAACCACTCCAAATCATTGTGTTGACCCTGAGGCTAGCAAACCTCCAAGTATGGTGCCAGATCTTCCAGAAACAAATGCTCATGAATATATTCTTCGAACCATTATCCCCCGTCCAGCTCCTTACTCATGACACCTACCCCAGCGGATGTACTGTTTTAGTAGATGGGGATTATCGTCTTGAAGGAGCTTATACATCTGATAGTAATTTGTATATTTCAAATATTCTTTGACAGTTTACGCTTTTAATTAATGTTATTTTATTCCCTAACCACCATAGACAAATTGTATCCCCAATCACCATAGACAAATTCTACAGATGAGTTTTTGTTAGGTCTTCATAGAGACTTTTAGATATTAAATGGCGGCTTTAGTAAGCTATGTAAAAATGTGGTATCTTGGTGAAATGTTTATTGTATATTTTTTTAAAGTCAATGATTGTGACTAGTTAAGATTAAGATAAAAATGATTATGACCAGTCTTATCCATCCATACTTTGGGCCTTGTGCCACTTATTTTGGGCTTTTACAAAAATAAATAATAGTTCATTAAAACTTATATTTAAGTCAATACAACGTGTCTCTAAAAATTCTAACACGAGTAAAGGCATTTTATTAGATATATTTTCTGTAGAAAATAAAATGTATTGTTGGTAATTAAAAAAATATTGCTGGTAATTTCACGACAAATATGTATTGTTGGTATTTTTTTTAAATATTACATTGAATATCATTTTGCTATGTTGGTCCTATTATTAGAAAATGTACTGTTGATTTTTTTTAGGGGGTTCATTATTTGTTCATAGCTGAGACAGTAACAGGTGCTACCACCTATGGTCAAGGTGGAACAGGAATCAGCAGCAATTAAGAGGCGGTTTCACACTCCACAAAATCTTCAATCTCCCAATCAGAGGATTTTTCACTTCACCCCAACCACTATTGCGCAAGGGGTTACATAAGGAAAAGTGATGAGAAAGAGTGGTTAGTTATAGGAGATGTCAGAAGGAGGGTGATAGGCGGATGAGGATACCGAGGATGGGGTTGGGTAGATGGGAAGAGTGTTTTAGAGAATGGATGCGAGTTAGTGTGATAAGAGGTGTCTATTGACCTTACATTTAAATTCCTGAAGATTGTAGCTGTCAAGGAAGCAAGTATGTGGAAGGGAATTCCACAGGCGGGAAGTGCGAGAAAAGAAGCCGTGAAAGTATTTATAGAAGAGGCACAGGGAAGCCACATCACGCCGGTGAGAGAGTGACTACAGCCGGGCTGCCAAGTCGGTATCGATCATTTTACATATTTGCTGCCGGATGTAGTTTGTCGCTGTACCCAGGATATTCCTTGTAAGGAAACGGCTAATAATATCATTAGAAATGCTTTTCTTATAGAAAATGGACGGAAAACAAAAAAAGAAAGTGATCTTTTCCAATCACTGCTAACATTTAGACAGAACAGAGCTATTACATGTGATTTTAATGATACATTTATATGTTGTCTATTAAATGGGGAATCAGAGAGTCGAATTCAAATTTCATTTACGCGTAAATACTCGTGGGAATCGGGGAGAAGAGTTCGATTTAACCTACCCGCCGTATTCACAAGATGTTGTAACGTCCGAGCAGCACTTTCATTCTTATGAAAATACTAAGAAATGGGTCAACTCGTGGTTACCATCAAAAGAAGTGTCGTATTTGCTACGTGGAATTCAAATGTTGCCAGAAAGATGGGAATCTGTTGTGGCAAGCGATTCAGTGACATGTTTCTTGCTAATTTGTGTAAATAAAACATTCATTTTCATGAAAAATCAGCGAGAACTTATTCAAGATCCTAATATATACAATCTATGGTCAATATGACAAATATTAAGACCGATATTTACTAATAGAATAATTATATTACAAAATAAGTATTTCTTTTTACCTTATGAATAAATATATTAACTAAGTATTTGAGGTTGGTATACATGCGAGTGTCAACATTCTGAATGAACATTTCTCGGTATATAATAAGATAAAACGAGGATGTACGTTGTGGTGCAGTGGATATCGACTCGGAACGACAAATCGGGGTACCGACTTCGAATTCCAGCCGAATTCCTTGCATTCACTTACGCGCAAATACCCTTGGGAAAGGTATTAATCCGTCTATTCCTTCCAGTTATGGGTTAAATAACAGGACTGATTGGGTTCTATAGCCTTGGCTGGCAACCAGTCTACCGCGGAAAGCAATGGCAACCTACTGCTGGATAATCTTCTGCCCAGTCAGTCATGTCACTTTCCAGACATGATCGCCCAATCGTGTATCACGTATGGCATTTAACTGACTGACCCGTTGGAAAAGTATAAACACACCTCTTCTTCCTCAAGTTATGAATTGAATAGAAAAACAGATTATGTTTTGTAGCTTTGGTTGACAACCAGTCTACCGCAGAAATAAATGGCAACCTACTGCGGAAAAATCTTCTGCCTAGTCATTCATAAATCGAAAGAGACATGACTACCCAATCGTTATCACGTATGATATCTGACTGACACTACATTCATTTACTGTATATTTTAGAAAAAAAGAAATTCTTCTTTTCTTTTTCTGTGAATATATTTTCTTCCAGATTCTAATTGTCAACAGGCAAGATAATTTTACCAATTACACACCAAACAAATATAAAATTGTCTGACTAAGCATGAATAACAAGCTCGATTTTAAAAATAAACCGAGCAATCAAAAGCAACTAAAGTAATTTCTCTCTCATTTCTTAAATTTTATACTGCCTTGACCAATTTCTCCAGATTAGCCCAAACGAAAGTCGTGCGAAGAATCATGGTGGAATTTGTAAATGACTCCTCCCCTTTAAAAAAATCGTTTAGAAAAGTGAAGATATGTACGAATAGAAGTAAAGAAAAATAAATCCGAAATTTAGAAAATTCAGAAAATTTAAAAATAAAAATACAACTTTAAAAAATAACAAAAAAGTAAACATAAAACAGTATTTTATATATTTTCTTGGTCATCATAATATTTACTTTTAAGGATCAAAATTACTCTCGCCCCATTGGCTAAGCGCTCCTCGAAGCTAACCAATGATCAGCTAAGTTTAAAACTAATCACCGGCTTGAAGAACGAAAATGTGAAAGTTACAGCGAATGAGTAGTAAAAAAAAAATATAAACGAAAAACGAGCTAAATTAGGCTAAAATGGATGGCTATTTAAGCGAAAGTGATAAAAAGAAAAAATGAAAAAGAAAAAAAGAAAAACTTGATAAGTAGATAGAAAGAAAGAAAGGGAAAAAAACGTAAAAAGAAAGAATGAATGAAATAAAGAAAGGATAACGGAATAAAAAAGACAGCATGAAGTAAAGAAAAGAGAAACTGATGTTTTGCTAAGTGAAATAAATGAATGAAGATTCGCGAAATGAAAGGAAATAATTAAATACATCGATAATGAAGAGACTGTGATAGATAGATAGACAGATAGATAGATAACTAGATAGATAGATAGATAGATAGATAGATAGATAGATAGATAGATAGATAGATAGATATGAACAGACTGTTATATATATAGAGAGAGGAAGAGATAGATATGAACAGATTGTTATATATATACAGAGGGAGGAAGAGATAGATAGATAGATAGATAGATAGATAGATAGATAGATAGGAAGAAAATTTTACATATATAGAGATAGATAGATAGATAGATAGATAGATAGATAGATAGATAGATAGATAGATATGAACAGACTATTATGGATAGAGTGGTACATGGGAAGCGATAGATACATAGATACCCGAGGACAAATAGAGATAGATAAGTAAATACACAGTAACCCGATTGAGATAGATAAATTAAAAAACATATATATACACACACACACACACACACACACACACACACACACACACACACACACACACATATATATATATATATATATGGAGAGAGAGAGAGGGAGATGGAAAATGGAGAGAAGAAAGAGTGATAGATATGAATTAAAAACAAAGAATACGCGGATAAATTCGGTAGAAAAAGAAATCTTGAAAAAAATTATTAGTAAGGAATAGTAAACAAATTAGGAAAGAAAACTGAATGAATTAATGAAGAAATAAAAAGAAAAGAACGAAAGAATAAATGAATGATGCAAAAATAAAAATAAAATGTAGAAGCCTTCAAAAAATTTCTTATTAAACTGTAGAAATTCAAACATTTAAACGTTAAACATGAAGAAAGCCATTCTTAAAACAATTGAAGAAAGAAAGAACGAAAGAAAGTTATTGAATTAACTGAAGGAAAATGTAAAAGATATACATGAAGTAAACGAAAGGAATAAAGGAGATAAAGAAAGAAACAAATGAAGGAAAGAAGGAAAGAAAAATGAATGAAAAAAGAACGATAGTAAAAAAATAGAAACTAGAAGAAATAAATTAAAATATTGAAAATATGAAATTAAATAAAGAAAAATTAAAAAAAAATGGATGAAAAATATTGAAAGATAAAGAAAGAACGATCGTTAAGAAAGAAAGAAAGGAATCTCTAAAGAAAGGCGGAGAAAATGGCTAAAACATCTGCAAAAAATGCTAAAAAAGAAAATTCAAAATTCACAAAATTTAAAAATAGATGAGAAAGAAACAATGTTAACAGGCAATTTAATGGAAAACAGAAAAGAAAGAAGATACATTTAAAAAACAAAAATGAATGTCCGAAAAATTGAAAAAATGTGGAAAGAAAAAAATATAATCCTGGTAAAAGTGAAAAGAAAAAAGACATATTAGACAGAAGAAATGAAAGAAAATGAAATCCAAATAAATTTATTCCTGTCGTCCTTTCTTCGCAACGGCTTTTTTATTTTTCATCAACTTCCGGGAAAAGAAATTATTACGCCTATACGCACTTTCCCAATTTCAAATCCAACGATCAGTTTATTAGGATATAACAGAATACAGCAAGAAAATTTGTCGAAAGCTTCATTAGAATTTTCATCTTTGGTCCGGGATTCGGTAATTAGCCCTCAAGCGGTTATCACCTGAATTAGAGATCGTGAATCATAAAATAAATAAATGAATAAATAAAAAGAGAAAAATAAAAACTAATAAAAAAATAAGATGCAAGAGAGAAAAAATTGGAATGATCTGGTTTGTTCTAGCTTGTGCGACAATTTTCACAAAGTACGGATATTGAGTAAATTATTGCATAGTTTGGCACAAGGCCAATTTATTAAGGGACTCTTTGCACATGGAAGTTACTAATTTAAATTTTAAATAGACTAGGTTGCTCTTTTTTAGTGAAGAACCAAAGAAAAAAAGAGCAGTCAGTCGGTCAGTTAATTACCGTATGTGATACACGCTTGTGCGATTATGTCTCTCCACAGCTTCCTCATCTAAATAACTGTTGACTCTTTTAGTGAAGTTTCGAGACATGACTGACTAAGCAGAAGATTTTCCAGGAGTAGGTTGCCACTTCTTTTTGTGGTAGACTGGTTGCTAGCCAATGCTATAGAACCCAATCTGTCTTACTGTTCAGTGCATAGCTGGGAGAGAATAGATTAATACCTTTCCAATGGTATTTGTGCGTAAGTGAATTTAATGAATTCCACTGAAATTCGAATTCGGCTCTCCTTTCTCATTCGGAGCCAATATCTTTTACATCACAACCGAGCACATTACCCTAAAGACAAAAGATCAAGCCAATAACCTCGCGTATGACGGAGCTGATCTTAGATCAAACTGCAATAAATTACCGCCTACACTTAACATATACAGACCGAACAATCAGCAAAAATTGCCGGCTACCGTTGATACGTTCTACTGTCGAGAAAAAATAAAACATTTATTTGCTAAATTTGTAACATTAATTCTGGTGTCCAGAAATATAAAAGAGAAGAAGAGATAATCATTTAATATTTTTTCTTTCTCTTCATCTACTAGAAGACAAGAGAGGAATATTCTAAGAAGACCACCCAAGAAAAATAGAATAATGAAATTACGACCACCAAAAACGAATAAGCAATCGTGATAAAGTATTTTATAACTCTTCAGTGCTGGCTACAAATTCTGTTAGAAGGATAAATATTTTTGTCTCAAAATTCGGAATAGCCATTATGGCGAAAAGAAAGTGTCTCGGTTAATGTGAAAATTTAACGACAGTTGACAAAATGACAGCTGTCTAAAGAGTTGATTTAAAACAGTATCTTCTCTTACACGAAAATTGTTGGAAACATTTTATGACTCTAAGGGGCAAGACACCCGTTGGTCAGAAAGATAGACGGAATTCACAAAAATAAAGTTTTCTTTGTTTTTAGGGAATTTTGCGACGCTGATAATGAAAAAGAGTAATATGATTTTTCTATCGAGCGAAGTTGGATAATTTCTTACAACGGTTGTAAAGTGAGAAAGACTAGATAATTAAAAACGTCTCCGGTCGAGAGATTGAAATGATAAAACACAGATGTGAAAAACGACCACACACCGAAGGTTGAATGGGAAAGAAATATTAGATCGATGATTAATATTTGGCTCTTTAGGTTTATATATATATATATATATATATATATATATATATATATATATAAACACCTTTTTGTTAATATGTATATATATATATATATATATATAAAAACCTTTTTGTTAACATATATATATATATATATATATATATATATATATATATATATATATATAAACCTTTTTGTTAATTTCACAAAGATTTCTGTTTCTTATTTCCCAGTTCTGTCTGGATCAACGAAGCAGCGTATTTCGGTGACTTTCAACCCAAACCGGCTTTTTGATCTATCAAGTACAACTCGGAGAGAACTGCTTTTGAAATGAATTGATTGATTATCGATCGGCCGCACATATTTTGGGTGTCGACGCGAAGGACCATAGTCGGGGTTCACAAATTTACTAAATGTGAGACTGAGTGAGTATGAATCTTACAGAATTACAGCTCCTCGGTGAAAAGGGTTTGCTGGCTACTGAGCAATAGATTACAAACTCGTCTCTTAAGATAAACTGTTTGTTTATTGCATTCAATCCTTACTCAGCGCCCCTGTACTATTTGCCTTGTGCGAGTGTAGTGCAAGCAGTGATAGCCTATCGTGAGGTTGGGAAAACTGACAACTGCAACCCGGCAAAATAGTAAGAACTCTCATTGCTTTTCAAGTTCATTACATCCGCGTGGATCTGTTTCTTGCAGATATGAACCGGACCTGTATTACGTTTTTTGACTCTAGTGCAAACCGGGACTATATTTAACTTTCGGATTCTTTTCTAAAGGGGGTCTATACGTACCTTTTTATATCCAGTGCAAACTTGGCCCATTTATATCAATCGTTGATTGTTTATATTTATCGGCATATCAACTTCTACGGGTTATTTAATGCCGAATTCTAAATATTTTGCAAGCAAATTCGATTTAATTTTTTGGAGATAATGATAGTTTTAATAATAGAAATTTTGCTAATTAACACATAGTTGGTGGGAAAAGAGGTGGATTCATAGCTTTTACAAAAGTATTTGAGAGTGTAGCACTTAATAAATTCCGACGTTTGTCTATCTCTCCCAAACCCTGCTCCACCATCCACTCACTAAAGTTCACCAGTAGTGTGTTACTGTCTTTTAATCCTTTCTGAGAGTATCAAATTTTCCAAGCCCTCTTTCCTTATTATGTGCCCTAGAAATGTCAATGATCTCTTGATGTTAAGTACAAGTTTCCTTTTTAAACTATTTACATTATTTGGACTACTGACCTCATCTTCATTGCCATGAGAGTAAGAGAATATAACTAAAATCTAAGTAGAATTGTAATTCGGCTATCTGATTAAAATTTCCGAGCCATTATCCATGAAATGACTCGCGCATCCAGGTTTAGAGCGTAGAGCATTAGCAAGTTGTCATCCATCTAGGTACTGACTCAGCTCAACATGGCTTAAATTAATAATCGTACGGCAACCGATGTTTCAACGTGATGTGATAAAGAAAGTCTTTGTCTACTATTTTCACTCAAGTGTAAACGGGGTTATGTTTATTATTTTGTCTCTAGATTAAAACGGGCCTGCCCTCCTTTTTGATTGCACTGTAAACCTGATCAATGTATTGCTTTTTATCTCTAGTTTCAAGTGGACCCATCTCTTCCTTTTTGTCTCAAGAACAAACTTGGCCTATGTCTGCATTTTCGATTCTACTGTTTACTTTTGTTACGTCTATCATTTTTTTTTAATCTCTAGTGTCTACATTTTTTAATCTAGCGTAAAAAGGGTCTATGTCTACCATTTTGTCTCTAGTGTAAAACGAAGTTATGTCTACCTTTTTTTTATTTTACTGTCTACATTTTTGCTGTTAAGTCGGCCAGTATCTACATTTTTTCGCTAAACTTATGGGTTTTTTTTGACTCTCGTATAAACAGTACATATGTAGATATTGTTCACGTTTTGCTGTGATGTTATTTCTAATTATTTTTTTAAAATTATATTCGTCTGGAAATACAACGACATGTTTTGAAATGTTGTTAAAATAATTAATCGGCTTAATCTAAACTTCCTCTTTTCTTGAACAGGAGTAGATGTCCATCCCTTTTTTTTCTGTTTAGGAAGGTTTCCCCGATTTTCCTCTCTCCAGGCATTAACAGTGGTGCTTTTCTGAATTTTCTGTTATCTGTGTGGATGATGACAACGTCTTTACATACTGAAGGTACAAAGTTGGTAGTTTTCTGGTTGCTGCTTCCGATTAGTAGTTAGAAGCCCTAACTATTGCGTAGAGTCTAGAGAGGCTGCTCTGATTAACAGTTACATAGTATCGGAGTTTTTACCGTTTGGTGATGCGTATGCCTGAGTGTCACTGCAAGCGTTACGGTGAGCGACCAACCACGAGGCCGCATTATGATGCACTCTGCGCCAGTTCTCTTCTTACATGTGTCACAGGCGATGACAGTCTGCTGCCACTACTCGAGGCTTCTCCTTACCAAATAACTCAAAATAAAAAAACACAATCAAAAGATACAAAATTGAAGCAGTCAAAGAAAATCACCTAAACTACTCAACATTTCCATCAGTGGTATACGTACGGACTTTGGCAGTGCGGAATCTTTCTTATAATTTACTACAAAAGTGAAAATTTTGTTTCGACATTGAAAGAATAATGTAGTTAATAATGATGGTAATAAATGTTATTTTTGGGAAAGAAAACTAAAAAAATCTCACTCCTTTATTTTGGGAAGTTTTTTCGTAGGAAGTATAAATGATAGAAAAGATGGGAAAACCAAAAAAGGCAAATCAAAAGAAAAAAACAGAAAATAAATAGAAAAAAAAAGAAAGCAAAATAAAAAAAGAGATACAAAGAAAAAAAAATCGTGATACAGATTTTTTATTCCCTTTGTTTTCTCATCTTTTCTATCCTCTTTACCACGTTATATATCTAAAGGTATTTATAAATGGAACTTTGTCTGTGTGTGTGTGTGTGTGTGTGTGTGTGTGTGTGCGTGTGTCAGTTACCTATAGACTCCGAAACGGCCGAACCGATTTTCTTGAAAATTTACACAGTTGTACTATAAGCGTCTGCGAGTGTTCTTAGCTAGGTTTTGTGTCGAGGTACTCCGGATAAATATCGAAAATCGATTATGGAAAAAATCGGGTTATAGAAGGGGTTGACTGATTTTAATCAAATTTGATACACTCATATACAAAGTCATAAGAAACGATATTCAGAAGTTTCAAGGTTGCAGTTCTTACAATAGTGCAGAAAATATATATATATATATATATATATATATATATATATATATATATATATTGTGTGTGTATTTTGGCAGTATTTTTTCATTAATGCAGGTTTCATTGAATAATATAGACAAGTTCTGTCTATTAATTTTGTGTAGGATCCGTTCATACCGTCTGATATACTTGATGCTGATATCGTTGAAAGACAACAAAAAATCACAGTAATTGTTGATTTTTTTATCGGGTCTAAGCTTTCGGCTCACATAAGCCATTATCAAAGAGTAAATATTAACATACAGTAAACATAGAACATTTAAGCTATTAACAATAAAGAGAATTAAATTGAAAATATAAGTCCATCCCTACCGTGGCAGATGGCCGAAGACAGTGACAAAATAGTGGCGTTGTCTTTTTTTTTTTGTTGTCTTTCAACGATATCACCATCAAGTATATCAGACGGTATGAACGGATTCTACACAAAATTAATAGACAGAACTTGTCTATATTATTCAATGAAACCCGCATTAATATATATATATATATATATATATATATATATATATATATATATATGAAAGGCAAGATGTTTGTGTGTGTGTCTGTTTATTTGCTTGTATGTCTGTATCGTTTTCAGGCCTTTTACTTTAGTTTTTGCTTCGGGTTTAACTCTAAGTAGGTATAATTGTAGTTCTTCGTCTCAGCCATGATACCATTTACTCAGATGACTTATTTAGCATTCAAAATTCAAAAATCAAAATTTGACTTACATCCATTCATTTTTCTTTCAGTCTGCGGTTTCGCTTTAACTGGAAACAACTATTGCTTTTTAGTCTTTCGTGCCAACGTCCAAAGAGTCTGAGCTCTAGGACCATGGATTAGTTTTAAAGCTTTCATTACACCCGAGCAACGCCGGGCTATACTGCTAGTATATATATATTTAAGAAACTCATCGATGTTTATATATTTTACTTATTAATCCGACTGCCCCATGGCCATCTACAGCTAATGCTGTTCAAAAACACTACTTGGTACCAGTGCGTCTCATGCATAGTCTATCTCGACTGTCGAAGCCTGCTACTAACGGAAACTGAAAATTTGTGCATTTAAGCATAAGGTTATGATTGATTTTATCGTTATTCATTTGAATTAAATTAGACTTACTCAAATATGAAAATTTTACCCGATGTTCTGAAGCTTAATTTCCACAACTAGAAGATTTGCATATATTGGACGATAAACAGATTCTTATAAATTTCGTAACCTCTAAGAATAAATTGCCAACATTTAATCATCATAGAGAACTATATTTGGCCTCTATTAGTAAGGGTGATGCTAATCATTTTGAAATCAACCATACTGTATCTGCTTTGTCAAACGGCTTTCTTTGACATGTTTTGGAATTATTATATTGAATCATTTAATAGACATTAATAATCAGATTTATTTTCGTCAAGACTAATATAAGTGTTTTGATCAAAGATACCGAAACTCTTGCTAAAATACGCAAATTGAAGGAGCTTGGCACATGAAAATTGAACTCTGTCTCGTATACACAATAGGTTGTAAGGTTCTTGTTCCGTTACATTGTTTATAGCAATCTTTGGATGGAAAATGTGTAGAGTGTGGTCACCTCACCACACTACATTTACCATGGCTTGTGCAGCAGTTTTTGACCAAGCACAATAATCCCCATGTTCGAACACCACCATAATTTCCATATCTAGGCTCCTCGCCACGTTTTCCTCTTCAAAAATCAAATACCACTTGAAAGGGATAAGATGTCAATACGCCAAGGAAATGTAATGAGGCTGTTGCTTACTATTTGAAAAATGGGCTCCAGAAATGTAAAAGACGCTGGATAAAGTGTGTGGAAGGTGGTTGCCACCGAGGCCAGCGCAGCCAACGGTCGCGGAGGCTGGGCAATTTTTGCTCATGGCCCGAGCGTACCCGTTCGGGTTAACGACACTAAACTCGACCATCATGCTACATCACGTATCATGTAGAAGAGGTGATAAATATTATACTTTAAACCATAGGTTCCCAACCTTTTTGCTGCGATTATCCCCAAATACAATTTCCTTATTATCCATTACTCCAATGAACAAATACCCGTAATAATACATCAAAAGCGGACAAAGTTAATGGAAATTATTCAATACAATAGTATCAATCTATAATAATCAGAGGTATAGTAGCCGTAACCTAGCCGTGATTTTTAATGTGAGTGTTGAGCTTGTATTGCCTGTGCCAGTGCCAGTTTATTTATTCTTGGCTTTGTGACTGAAAGGGCTATTCGGGCATCGTTTGCCATATTGAGTCTGCTACGTCTTGGTCTTCATTTCAAGGACACAGTGTAAAATTATAAGCTGATTGCCTCTTCCCAAACCAAACTTCCATTACCTCCAAAATATGGGCTCATTACCCCACTAGGGTAATTTACCTCGGGGTTGGGAACCATGGCTTTAAACAAAAGGTGAAGAAACCCGCCATCAATAATTCAAAGGGTAATAACAGCCGTCCTGATAAGACTATTTTTCTAAAGAATTATTTTGAGAGAAAGACTTTTTAAACTACAACCAATAGCAATGCTAAGTGTTCGTCAATGTTTCCTTATAAAGAAATGGCTGTAATCACAATTAGCGTAAAACCGCTAAATATTTTGCATTGAATTTGGTTTTGTGAGGTTCAATTATGAAAGTACCGGGTTCTTTCTACTGTGATTTACCTTTGTAATTGTCAGATTAAACCAAAAAAGGAATACTATTGCTAATATTATTGGCTGGACCTGATCACTCTTTACTTTCCAGCCTTGTGAGATATCAATAGCGTTTATACGGCTTTAAGGAGATGGTTTACTTTCCACGATACCTCCTGTCTCTATTAGACGTTATGTCGCAAGACTTTCACTAATCGACCGCGAATTTTCTGGCCAGTTTTTCGACGAATGCCATTTTTTAGTACCACCGGCTCAAGCCTTTACAACCGACACTCAGCTTGCTTCATATACAGGGTTAAATAACCCTCATTACCTATTTCATTGGGAAGAAGTGCATTCTACCCAGAAAGCTTCTTTCCGAGAGCCATTACTCCGTGGGACGCACGGTTATTTCCCTGAAGAATACATTCATAACTTATTCAATTCTATGGTGAATCGTTATTCATCAAATTTTCAGTCTCCCAGATTTCATTCTTTTACGTTCATATCATATTGTACCTTTATTGGTTTTGGGCTTGTCTTGGGAGAAATTTAGTAAAAGAATACTTTATATAATATATTATTAAAATTTCAGATCTTTACCAATAACGATAGATAAAATATAGAATGTGTACTACACTTAAAAGTAACAATTTCAATGTACTTTTTCAGTGTAATTTCTGAGATTGAAATTCCGGCATCGATCACTCCTACATTATTCAGCGTGAAATAGGCGGTTAATAAAAATGTTTAAATGCTTGCATCAGATCAAATGTCTGGGGAAGACAGAGAAAAGTAAAAAAAAAAAAGAAGAAAAAGAGAATCCTTACGGCAATGAAGACTTTTGATTAAGCCGGAGTTGCTCGTACATAAAGGCTAATTAAAAAAAAAGAGATAAACATCAATGCATTCGTGTTCGAACGTTTAAAAGCAATCGAATTTTGAAGAGCAGGAGATAGACAATGCGGATTAAATAGCAGGGAGCGTAAAGACATAGTACTGATGTATTTTGGGAGAAGAACCGTAATTATATATATATATATATATAGAGAGAGAGAGGTAAATAACTAACCTAGAGAGCCAACAAACCTACCAAGGTTTCATCAAATTGAATCTTCAGGGAAAGTTGGCTCCTTTACTTTGTTTGCTCTACTTGCGTATTGAGCGCTTTTTGTTTTAGGTTACTCGTCTCAGGTTTTTTTTTTCTTTAGGCTACGTACTGATTCCAGTTGAATTCACTGCATTCATTTACGCGCAAATACCCTTGGGAAAGGTATTAATCCGTCTCTTCCTTCCAGTTATGGGTTAAATAACAGGACTGATTGGGTTCTATAGCCTTGGCTGGCAACCAGTCTACCGCAGAAAGCAATGGCAACCTACTGCGGGATAATCTTCTGCCCAGTCAGTCATGTCTCTTTCGAGACATGATCGCCCAAGCGTGTTTGTCGAATGGCACTTAACTGACTGACTGACTTTGACTGATGTTCGGGGGCTTAGCTCGTTCTTTTTTTATTACCATTTTTCCTTCCGCGTATGTACTCGGAGGGTTTTTCGAAACGAGTATAACGACAAGTTTACATATATATATATATATATAAATTTTCAGCTAATAGATGTTGTATTAAGCACCTTAACTCTGGGTTTCATAGATGAACTTTTTCGTCAGTAGTGGACCAAATTTCAGCAATTAGCTACGGATTTTTCCAATTATCGCTATTTTAATGATAGGTTTGACGCAATTATGCGCTAATTGGGATGCTACTATTATTGGATGTAAGTTTTGGTGTAGTGGATATCGACGATACGAGAAATCAGAGAGCAGAGTTCCAGTTAATTTCGTTGTACTCACTTACGCGCAAATAACCTTAAGAAAGGTATGAATCCATTCGTTTTCCTTTCAGCTATGGATTAAATGGCAAGACAGATTGGGTTCTATATCATTGGTTGGCAACCAGTCTGCCGCAGAAAGTAATGACAACCTACTGCGTGAAAATCTTCGGCGCACTTAGTCATGTTTCGAAAGAGACATGATCGCCTAAGCGTGTATCACGTATGTTTGTCTATTACTTTTGTTCTTTGTGTGTATGTGCATCTATATTATATATGCGTACACATACACCCGCACACGCATACATATAACTTGGTAGACTGGCATTATGCAGATCTATTATTACTGTGAATACATGGAATAAAATTGGTAGACTGGCATTTTGCAGATGTATTATTATTATTATCACAATTTAATTTTTTGTCACTAGTTAAATAAATATATAAAAAATAATTGTTTCTGCTCTAGTGTTTTTTTACATATATGTGTATGGCTCATATTTAACCTCCTCAATATATATATATATATATATTTTCTAAACATGCTGTTAAATATAAGAGACAATGAATGTCTATTATCTTTAATCATGAGCCATTCTAAACGTCGTATTTTTGCTTTAATTTCAGTTGAAAATAAAGACAAAAATTCTCCAACATTTGGATAATTAATTATTAGTTTTCTTCTAAGCTTTCGGCTCACATAAGCCATCTTCAGAGAGCTCGTTCAAACTGAAATATTATAAAATCCACCATCACCGACGATTTTATTTTGTGTTGACATAAAACTCCGCTTGGCAACGGCAATAGTTACCAAAAATAATAAACTCAGTTCTTAAGTTTGCGATGCGGTTTTATGACGTCACACCGCGTGATGGCGCGAAATGACAACAAAACGATGTAGTCAAATGCAATGTAATATGTTATTTCCTGCCTCGATATACTAAATATATATATATATATATATATATATATATATATATATATACATATATATATTAAGTAGCATGAGTACCCAAAATTGCCCTTGTATTATATAAGAATAAAAGGTCTGTTCTAAACCTTTTAGTGTCTATGTGCATATGGCTTGAACACCAAAACCTTTAAAAGTAAAACCAGATCTATTTTGATTCAACATATTCCAAATGAAGTAAAAATTGAGATTCCTGTAAATTAAGTCATCTCTCTCACCTATATACCCACATACACACACGGCAACTGTACTGAGAAAAACAATTAAAAAGATGGCAAGCATTAAAAAAAGCAACACATTGTATTTTTTTTTTCACATAACTTTGGTTTACTTGTATGTAGAGGACCAAAATATAAACATTAGTTACAATTCGAGCAAATCAAAAAATGTTTACCCATTGTACACAGCACTATGTCTCCAGCAAAAGCAAAAAAAAAAAAAAAAAAAAAAAAAAAAAAAGACAAAAAAAACCTTGTGCGTCAGTCTGGTTTGCGTGATAAATCAGCTGTATACGGCCTTTTTATTAATAGCGAAGACACACTGGTTAGGGCAATATCGATTTACTCTTTTTTCAAAATATTTTCGTTGGGAACTCAAACAGTAGTCCCAGCATACCTTTTTATTTTCAAAACTACCTGCTAAGTCTCATCGGGTCCTTCATAGGTGCCTCGTCGAATTCTCCTTAATCTTTTCCACCATTTGAAATTTTATTTTGAAAGTAGATAATCAGAAGTGGTAAGTAGTTAAATAAGTACTGCAGCAAAAATGACACACGAGGTGGATTGATTTTGTTTAGGGGCACATCAACACCTCCATACCAAAATTAAATATTTTGCACGCAAGTGTATGCCTTCAGCTACAAATAACATGTATTGGTGATCATTTTGCTATAAAATGTATTAGTGCTAATAATTTTATATAAAAATTTGTTGATGGTATTTTTATATAAGGATGTGCACGATAATGCAACGGTCACTGACGCGAAAAGTATCATTTGCGGGCCGCGTTCAAATTCGTTGCGTTTGCTTTTGCCCAATTACCACCAGAAGGTCATGAATCCATCTCTACACACCCTTGACTAGTGATTAATTGCAGGGTAGACTGGGCTCCGAAAGACTTCAAAACTATTTTGAAGTCTTTATAGCAACTTCAACTTACCGCCTAAAAATTCACTTGCTACGGAAACCATAGCAGAAGTGCCTAGCGTAGTGAGTTCCTCGTCCTATACTTTACTGTTAATTCATATATATATATATATATATATATATATATATATATATATATATAATTTATATGGATACATATATACATATGTACATACATTATCGTATAAAATTTTTCTCAAAAGTTGGTTAGGTGGTTAGTTGGGTGGTTTTGTTTAGTGGCATATCGACCTCTTTGGCAAGCACCTTGACATTTCCAACAAAGAACATTGTGCGTCAGTCTGCTCAGTTAGATGTAATTCAGGCAAATACGTAAATGGATAAAAGAAAGAGCAATTAGAGAGAAGGCGGTGATAGACTCCGGTTACAAAGCATCATTGTGTTTTATCTCTCGTCAGCTTCAACCTACTCCCAAATATAATTGTGTCAGACCGTATTAATACGGTCTTAAGGCTGAAATCTAAATATTTTGAATACATTTATTTTATTTTATTTTATTTTGGAGATAATAATTTTTAATGATACAAGTCTTACTAATTAACCCACTGCTGGAGAAGAAAAGAAGGATTCATAACTTTCATGAGGGTATTTTCGTGTAGGTGATTATAATGAGCCTAACTGAAATTGCTGAGTTGACCACCTTTCGCCTACAACTGCGCGATTGTGTGCCAGTGAACTGAATAGTTTTTTGATTTGATTATCATGTGGCACGCCTTTGGCGTTCTAACCTGGCGGAGTCCCTTTCTCTCCTGGACAGTCCTCATGTAAATAATGTAAATAACATTCCAGACAATTCTCATATTTGTAAACTACCTTGTTGAATATCAAATCACATTCAACATTACACGAACGCTGATCGCAAAGGCTGTAAAACGCCAAATATATATCTTGACAAACAGGAAGAGATTTGTACGAGATCAGTGTAGCTGAATACACTATGACACTAGCAAAACGGGCTGTGAAACGAACTTGCTGACCATTGTGATATGAAGACCGTCTTTGACGTGCATCAGCGGAAACCTTCCTTTCTATTGGCCAGTTACTTAGTCATCTTTATTTATATGAAGAATGGAGTGCATTTCATCGTGCTAGAGGGGAGATAGATGCTATGACTCCCAGAAACGGATATTCGGATGATTAGGTTCAAATAACGGGGTTTGTATTTGGGAGTAGGTTGAAGCTAACGAGAGATAAAACACAATGATGCTTTGTAACCGAAGTCTATCACCGCCTTCTCTCTAATTGCTCTTTCTTTTATCCATTTACGTATTTGCCTGAATTACATCTGACAGCCGAGAACACCAAACACTGTATTTTCTTTTTTCTTTCTTTCTTTCTTTCTTTCTTTTCTTTCTTTCTTTTCGTTCTTTCTTTTCGTTCTTTCTATCTCTTTATAGTTTTCCTTAGTTAATTGAATAATTTCCTTTTTCTTTCTTTCTATTTTTAGATAATCGAGTTTCTTTCTTTCCTTCTTTCTTTTTTGACATGATTTTAGTTTGCTCTTTCTTTTTATTTTTGTAATTCGTCTCTTCATTCCTTCATTATTTCTTTCTGTCTTTGAATCATTTCTTTATTTATTTTATATCGCCATTTTCTGTATCTATTTTCATCTGGCCAACTGCCTCAAATAATTCTTTCTTTTTTTCTTTCTTTCTTTCTTTCTTTCTTTCTTGTTTTCGTACTTTCTTTATCTATTTTATATGGCCACTTTCTGTATCTATTTTCATCTGGCCAACTACCTCAAATAATTCTTTCTTTCTTTCTTTCTTTCTTGTTTTCGTACTTTCTTTATCTATTTTATATGGCCACTTTCTGTATCTATTTTCATCTGGCCAACTACCTCAAATAATTCTTTCTTTCTTTCTTTCTTTCTTTCTTTCTCCAGTATCTCTTTCTTTCTTGTTTTCGTACTTTCTTTATCTATTTTAGATCGCCACTTTCTGTATCTATATTCATCTGGCCAACTACCTTAAATAATTCTTTCTTTCTTTCTTTCTTTCTTTCTTTCTTTCTTTCTTTCTTTCTCCAATATCTCTTTCTTTCTTTTTTGCGTACTTTCTGTATCTATTTTCATCTGGCCAACTACCTTAAATAATTCTTTCTTTCTTTCTTTCTCCAATATATCTTTCTTTCTTTTTTTCGTACTTTCTTTATCTATTTTATATGGCCACTTTCTGTATCTATTTTCATCTGGCCAACTACCTCAAATAATTCTTTCTTTCTTTCTTTCTTTCTTTCTTTCTTTCTTTCTTGTTACACCAAATATTTCTTACATTTTTATGTCTTTATTTGAAATTTCTCCATGACTGATTTCGCCAAGAACTGTCGACACTAAATACATTCAACAAATACTGATCATTTTGCGCCAAGCAAGCGTGTGTTCCTCAACCTTTGACTTCATTCTGTCTTTTTGTGGAACTTTTCACACTACTGATCTTTCTTTCTTTTTCCAATATCGCTTTCTTTCTTGTTTTCGTATTTCTTTATTTATTTTATATCGCCACTTTCTTCATCTATTTTCATCTAGCCAACTATACCTAAAATAATTCTTTCTTTCTTTCTTTCTTTCTGTCTTTTTCATTTGTGCAAGACTAGTTTCCCCAAGCGCTGAGTCAATACCAAATACCTTCTCCAAACCCAGCCCTTTTGTACCGAGCAGACGAGCGTTTAATAAATTTGGAATTAGTTTCTCGACACACAAGAGTCACTGAACTAGAAAATAATTTACTTGAAAATATTGGAAAATCTAACCACTAGTGAACATAGCTGCTAATAATTTCTACTTGTTGAATTTTCACAATGGTAACTGATCGATTTTTCAGGAGATCAAGTGGCATCAAGCCTTCTCTCAACTTCTTAAATTCTTATTCTCCTCCTACATGCGCGCTTCTTCAGGACTTGGCTTAACATAACTCTTCTCCATCTCCTATCTCTTGTAGATCTCAGCAAACGCTTGTCCGTTTGCCATACCATCCATCACCCTTTCCGCTAACCTTTCACAAACGATTGTCAGGTAGGTGGCCAACTGCTTTCCTTTGTCGCGTTTGTCTCCGTACTGTGGGTGTCAAATTCTTTTATGTAATATATAATTGTTGCTTTTTATTCTATTTTTCTTGAAACTAGTTCATTGCTTACGCGACTCACACAACCACCCCTTTAGTATCGTTTTAGCATGAGTGGATCTTGGTTTTGTATATTATTAAACATTATTTAAGATTCTGCAAAACAACATTTCTGTACCGTACTCAATATTATAGTTGATTTTAAAAATGAAATCTTTAGATTGGTTTTTGTTTATCTGCTTTCTAGTGAGGCCATTTCTCTCGTTTCCCCACTGAGGCGTGATGTCACACAAGTTCGAGTTTATTGTGGGGTACCCGAACGCGTACGCACGGGCCAAGACAAAAGATTGCTCAACCTCTGCAACTGTCGGTTGCGCGGGCCTCGGTGGCAAACACCGATCCATTCCTCCAGTGCAATAAGGTGGTGCAGCCTCAGGCATTTGTTCCCCAAGAACGGACACCGCACAGTATTTATTTCTCTCAGAAGCGTATCTATCCTTGAACAGACACAGCTGAGTCGCCCTCTGCCCGAAGACAGAGACGCAAGTGAGAAAAAACCATCCTTACACCACAGACCATCCTGCATCAAGTTAGTGTCGGTATCCTGCATTCTAGTAAGTACTGAACATACAATCTAAAAAATCTGGATTACATAGGCATGGATGTGTGGGCGGTCTAATTGTAAATGACTTAAAATTGTAAACCGGAGAGTCGATTTCCAATTTTATTTTGGATTGTTATATCCAGGCTTTAAATAACCAGCAATGGGCTGACAAGCCGTAAAAACTCATCAATCAATGAACCCATCTTTAAAATCTGAGTTGAAATTGGTTAAAAATCTAATTTCTATAAACCAAAAACCAAACTTCTATAATCTTAACGTGAATCATGTTTTGTCTTCCTAACGTTGCTGTTGTTCTTTTACTGTTGAACCTGTTCATTGGCCAACATGTCAAGCTTTTTAGAAAATGGCTTTTAATAATTCTCTTTCCAAAAATTATCATAAATTACAGTTATCTTCATGTTCAATGAATAATTTTAGTCTAAAGTAATAGTTACTGCAATCTTCTTAATTGCCAAGCACCTTCCTCAGTATTTTACCTATTCAAGAATATGTGCACGATATGAACATTTATACATCAAAATCATTTACGCCCACAAGTGTGGTGTTGCTATTTTCCCCCTGTATGGGTGCAGACTACGGTCTCGTGAAACAGGTACATTTATCATTCATCGGATTTCTTTCAAATATCTAGTTTAATTATTTGAAAGTGGAGTTCGGTTTCACCAAGTATGGCTCCACAACAAATTTCTTGCAAATAATCACTGTTCCGTGGATCATTACAAGTGTTTAACTCATCTTTTATGTATTGATAACAAAGTCACAATAGATGCACACTTCATCCGTTTAGGGATTTTCCGAGATTCTGAAATAGCAGGTTTCAGTGAAATATTTGATCTTCTTCTTCTATCTGCCATGTTCCTTCAGGACGTAGGCGATCATAATCTTTCACCTCTACCTATACCTGGTAGCTCTTTCACCTCTACCTATACCTGGTAGCACGCTTTCTCCTGTTACCCCACACAAACCCCTCTCTGCCATCCATCTGCACAGGCCCAGCAAATATGTTATCCGCTTCTTTTCCCTCTCCTTTTCACTCTATCTGATCTGTGAGTATCAGATTCTCCAAATCTCCTTCCTCATCGCATGTCTCAGAAACTTCAGCTGTCTTTTCCTGATGCTCATTATTAATTTCCTTTTCGTTTCCATCCTTTCCAAAACCTCATCATTGTTCATATACTCGATCCATTATATATACAGCATCATTCTGTAGAACCACATTTCATTTGCTTCAAGTTTTTCCTTCATCTTTGATGATATTGTCCAGCATTTGTTGCCATACTGAAGGACAGACATCACATAGCAATCCAGTACTCTCTTCTTTGTTTCTAGTAAAATTTTCCTGTCTCTTAATACTCTGCTCAGCTTCTATAAAGTGTCATTCGCCATGACAATTTGCCTTCGGATTTCAGTGTCGATCTTCCTGTTTTTCTTTAGAAGACTTCCCAATTACTTAAATGTTTGTACTTGCTTGATTTTAGTATCGCAAACCTGTAATTGGCATTTTGGTCTTCTTTGTTTGCTGATAACCATATATTCGGTTATATCTGAACTTGCCTGTTTGCTAATATTTGACATTGTATTCTATTTTCAGCTGAATGTCTTTTAAGAATGTATATATATTTTTATTAACATATCTCCCAAAGAAAGGCATTTTACTGCCACTGTTGTGAAAGAGGTTACATAGGAGAAAAGTTATGAGAAAGAGTGGCAGGTTATAGGGGGTGTCAAGAAGTGCGTAAGAGAAGGATGGGGATAATGATGAGAGTAGTGTGAACGGAGAAAGAAGCATGAGAGAGAGAGAGGATTCAGGTTAGTGAGATAGGAGGTGACTTGTAGCTCTCGGGAAAGCAAGTAAACGGAAGGGAATTCCACATGCGGGAAGTGTGAGAAAAGAAGCTGTGGATTAGAATTTGCCTTTACATTTTATTGGTTTCACAGTAAAAGGGTGGGACCTAGTTGCTAATCTTGTGGCTCGAGTAAATTCATACATAGGGAGAATCAGCGAGCTAAGTCCATCGGGGCAGAAACCTTGAAAGTATTTGTAGAAGAGACACAGGGAAGCCACATTGCGCCGGTGAGAAAATGACTGTATCTGAGCTCCCAAGTCGGGATCGATCACATTACAGATTCTCCGTTGGATTTTGTCAAGGACACCTAGGTGGATAGCAGGAGCACCCGACAAGATATGGCAGCAGTATTGCAAGGGTGGATGGCAGATTTATATATTTATATATTTGACCTCATATCTTCATAATAATACCTATCGAATGTTTACTCTCTGGCCTTTTTAGTACTGTCTGAACTTTTGAGCTGGAGAATTATTATTTCATTAAATAATATTAGATATTTTACACGAGTTCTGTCGGTTTATGTTGAACGCATGCTCTGTAGTCTCTCTTTCCCTCTCTCACTCTCTTTCTCTCTCTGTTTCACCCCGTTCTAGCTACTTAACAGGCAGTTTAATAGCGTACAATATCTAAAAAAAAAAGAGTTGAATTGTATTTTGGCAATATTGTCTTCCGAATTTTTCACTCGACCTTCAGTTTATGCTCTCTGCATGGTAAGTCGGTTTGATCGGTCTTTTTTTTTCTGTTTTTTTTTTCTTTTTTTTCTTTTTTCTTGTTACTAACTTATGTATTTTGCTACTTTTGCGGTGTACTTGGACAAGATTGTGTAAATTATTTTGGCCTTCAATTTTTGTTTCAATATATACTAAGTTAAAACTTAGTACATCTTTTTTTTTAAATTTACTTTTTTTTAATTGGCGTAGATAGTACTTACTATCGCTCAGTTTCACACTCCACCCCCTTTTGGACAGGAGTAGAGCTGATCGCCCTGTTTCTTGTTTAGCAAGGGGTTCCCGGTTAATCTCCCTTCTTCCTCGGTCTTAGTGTTAGTTAAGTTGGAAGCTCTTTGCAGTTATTAAGTGTGGTGGCAAGGTCTCTTTATTCTGAGGGTACCGGGTTGGCAGTTTCATGGTTGCTGCTTCCGACTGGTAGTTAGGAGCCCGAACTCTTGCGTAACGTCTTGAGAGGCTGCTCTGATCAACAGTTGAATAATATTGGGCTTCCTGTAGTGCCATATCGCGCATTGACGGGCGTCCCTGCATGAAAATCCGGTGGGCAACCCCGAGGCCACATTATGTTGCAGGCTGCGCCAGTCTCCATCCTTCACATGCTGCAAACAGTAGCCAACTGATTCTACTCTAGAAATCTCTCTCTCTAACTAAATCACTATTTAACAAGCAAACAAAATAGCAAAACTAAAGCAGCTCGTCAGAAAACGCCCAAACCTGTCTGCGTCTCCTTCACAAACATACGAGGTATCCGCACTAACTTTTGCAGCGTAGAATCATTCCTTCACACTAAATCACCTGATATCTTAGCCCTTTGTGAAACTAACCTTGACCCTTCTATCCCTTCTGCTGAGTTTTACGTTCCTGGTTAACTTCCCATCTTCAGGAAGGACTCCATTGTCTATATACATGGGCTTGGTGTTAATGTCATCGAACACCTCCCTCTAGCTAGGGTGACATATCTTAGATCCATGTGCTTCCTTCTTCCACTTCTAAGTTCGGTTAGATATCTCTTCTTTCTCTACCGCTCCTCCACCTCCTCTGACTGTTCGGTACTTGACAGCATCTCTAACAATATCGACAAAGCCATTTCTTCTCATCCATCTGCCCATATATTTGTGTTTGGTGACTTTAACGCCCACCACACAAAGTGGCTGGAAAACTCTGTCACCGACCTTCCTGGTGTCCACACCATGAATCTTTCAATCACCCAATCCCTTATGCATATGGTGGACTTCTCCAAGCGTTTCTCCAATAACCCTAAAGGAAGGGACTCACTACTAGACCTCTACTTTATTTCCATCCCAGATTCTTGCACGACCAGACAGATCTGCCCTCTCGGAAACGCTGACCATGCCGTAGTCTTCGTCAACATCTCATTCCACTCCCACTCTACCCAAGAAACTCAGACCCGCAACATATCCTACTGCTACCAAAGAGCAGACTGGGATTCGTTCCGAGACTTCCTGTGTGACGTCCCTTGGAACAACGTTTAAGTCTTCCCGTCGAAAACTGTGCATCCGAGGTCTCCTCTTGGGTTAAGGCTAGCATCGATGCTTTCACCCCGGCTAGGAAATTTTAGCTTAAATCCCATTCGTCTCCCTGGTTGTCGCTCGCTTGGTCGGCTGCCATTGCACACCGGAATCATTTCTTCCGGCTCTATCGAAGCTACGCGTCGGACCAAAATAGGCGCCTTTTCGGATCAGCTCGTAATAAGTGTAAAAAGATACTTAACGAAGCTGTTTTTTGCTGCCAGAATGAAACAACGCATAGCATCCTTTAAGTTCGGCGCCAAAGACTACTAGCGACTCTGTAAAAGCGTGCTTAACAAGAGTAATACCCCCACTAATCAATGAATTTGAGGTCCTCACTTCCTCAGCGGACAAGGCTGAACGCTTTGATCGCATATTCTCGACCAATTCGAGACTGGATTCGTCTGGCGTTTCTAGACCCGACTTCCCACCAAGAACTGAGGCTGTATTGGATGACGTCCACATTACACCCTCGCTAGTCTCTAATATAATCTCAAAACTTGACCCTCACAAAACGAGCGGTGGTGACGGAATCCAAATCATAGTCTTGAAGAAATGTGCCCCTGAACTGTCCTCTCTAAGCTCTACAACTTCTGCCTATCTGCTTCCTGCTTTCCTGCCTGTTGGAAGTCTTCCTCTGTAGTTTCTATATTTAAGAATACTGGAGAACTCTCGGACCCCGCAAATTACCGCCCTATCAGCTTTCTTCCGATTTTTCGCAAAGTGTTCAAAGCCATTATCAACGCCAAGGTGGTTCAGCATCTCACAGCCCACAGGCTCCTTTCGGACAAACTATGGATTCCGCTTCACCAGGTCTACTGCTGATATGATAACGACCATCACCGGGTATATATACCAGGCTTTCGACAAGAATGGCGAAACCCGAACCGTTGCCTTGGACCTTTCCAAAGCGTTCGATAGAGTCTGGCATGCTGGCCTTCTACGCAAACTGCGGAGCTATGGTAGAACTGGACATTTGTTTGACCTAATCCAGTCATTCCTCTCTAACCGCACATTGAAGGTAGAATTAAACGGACATGCCTCCCAAAGCTACCATACGAACGAGGGTGTCCCTCAAGGCTCTATCCTAGGTCCTACGCTATTTCTTATCTACATTAATGATTTCCTCGATGCCATAAGATCCCAAGTAGACATGTACGTCTATGACACCACAGTTTACTCTCGCTTCGATCAAAACTCTGGTGTGGGCGTCAAAGCCAACTTCGCTGCCGAGCTTGAAAAAGACGTCCAATCCGTAGTGGACTGGGTTAATAAATGGCTCGTAAATTTTAATGTTTCCAAAACGAAGCTGCTATCAATTAACCATCACAGACAATCGCACCTACCTCTCATTAACATGGAACAGGCTTGCCTCCCAGAGAGTAAAACACAACGCCTTCTTGGCATGACACTCTCAGCGAACATGTGAACAAGTGGAATGACTCTATCGAATCCATTGCTAAGTCCGCTGCTATGAAGGTAGGTTCTCTGTACAGGGCCCGGAAATCTATCCTGCACATATATAAATCTACCATCCGCTCGTGTATTGAATACTGCTGCCACATCTGTTCGGGTGCCTCTGCTAATCTCCTCGGGCTTCTTGACAAAATACAACGGAGAATCTGTAATGTGATCGATCCTGTCTTGGCGGACCGGCTGCGACCACTCACTCACCGGCGTGACGTGGCTTCCCTGTCCCTCTTCTACAAGTACTTTCACGGTTTCTGCTCCGATGAACTTAGGTCATTAGTGCAGCCTAGGTACGAATTTACACGAGATACTAGATTAGCAACTAGGTCCCACATGTTTACAGTGAAACAGATAAGATGTAATCGTAATTTCTACTCCAACAACTTCTTTTCTCGCGCTTCCCTCCTGTGGAATTCCCTTCTACATGCCTGCTTCCCCGACGGCTACAATCTGCAGGAGTTTAAATGTAAGGTCAATAGACACCTCCTAACACAGTAACTTGCACCTATTCTCTCAGACACTCTCACTATCTAACCAACCCTCATCCTCGGTATCCTTATCCGTCTATCACCCTCCTTCTGACATTTCCTATATCTAACCACTCTTTCTCATCACTTTCTCCTATGTAAACCCCTGCGCAATAGTGGCAGTGGAATGTCTTGCTTGGGGTGAAATGATTAAAAAGAAAAAAACCCACTTTTTTTTGTTTAAATTAATTTGATTTGAACTAAAGAGTAAACATGAAATTGGCAAATTAAATAATCCAGTTAACAAATAGCATGCCATCATTATAATATATAGCTACCTTAAGCAAAACGAAAGAACCAAAAATTCACATCAAGATGAAGTCATATTATAATGAGCATCTGATGATTGCATAGTGCATGAAAGTCGTAGTCGTGCTTCTGACGTATTATAAAACATATTTGTTAATGTATGTATTATAGCTCGGTTATATTACATTGAAATCTGTTTTATTAAGACCACATAAACATTTATATATGTGCGTGTACTTGCATGGATACATATAGGTGTATTTATTCATATCTACACAAACACACACATATGTATATACATATATCCACATTTATACATATATATTTGTATGAAATGAAAGTTAACTAGAAATAATAACGAAAAAAACACACACTAAAAACAAAAAATTATTTATCATTTGTAATATTTGACCCTAGCAAGCCAGTAAATCCACTAAGAGGGAAGGAAGGTTATGGAATGTTAGAAAATATGATATATATATATATATATATATATATATATATATATACATATCATTTTATCTTATAAATATATAATTGTGGATTTTGCCAGTAAATTTTCTTTTAGACATATCAGATTAAATAAATTGCAAACAGCCGTTATATTTGAAGCAGAAAAAAATTTACAGTATTTTCAGCAACACATTTTGGTGGTTATTTTTTGTTATCATAACCCACGCCTCTGAAAATGATCTCGGAAGGAGACTAAAAGTACTTGGATACATTGAGAAATGAATGATAATAACATCTGTCAACATTACAGCTCATTTCTGACACCTTTCAATTATAGTACGCGAAAGATTATCCGTGAGTATGAACGATTTTATTAAAAATATGCAGATACAATGTTTGCAATTTATTTAATCTGACAAACACACACACACACACACACACACACACACACACGCAAATATATATATATATATATATAATCTAAAATACATAATACATGTAATATATTAGAAAGTAAAGATAGATTAAAATACCAAGAGAGAAAAGAACCGAGAGAATGGGAGATAGAAAGATAATACATGTAAAAAATTAGACAAACAGATAGATAGATAGATAGATAGATAGATAGATAGATAGATGAAAAGAGAGATGTGTATAAAATAAACAGACAGACATACAGTCAACCAGCCACTTAGCCAGCCAGATACATATGTGTATTAATAGATAGATAATAAAAGGAATGTGAGAGATACTCAAACATAGACAGACAGACAGACAGACAGACAGACATAGATAGATAGATAGATAGATAGATAGATAGATAGATAGATAGATAGATAGCACCAACTATGGTTCAGTAACTATAGAGTTTTCTTTCAAGTGATTATTATTGAATGGGATCCTCATTACATCCTTCGTATTGCTGGCATTGTATCAAACATCTCCAAACTTAGAAATATCTTATGGCCTCTTGCCAAAAGAGTCCTATAATAGTTTTAGATAACTCAGTACAAATACATTTACTGACTTATACGAACAAGTATGCATGTATCGAGAGAGAAAAAAATCACTATAGATAGATAGATAGATAGATAGATAGATAGATAGAAAAGCACACGTACACACAAACACACATATATATGCGGATAGATAGATAGATAGATAGATAGATAGATAGATAGATAGAAAGAATTGCCATTCTTTCTTTCTTTCTTTCTTTCTATCTATCTATCTATCTATCTATCTGGATGTATTTACTGCTGTCGGCTAATCTCTCTCTCTATATATATATAGAGAGAGACTAGCCGACAGCAGGAAATACACCCAGATAGATAGATAGATAGATAGATAGATAGATAGATTAATGAAGCTCTTGATAAATATGAAAAAACTGAGGTTGATCGGTTGAAACAATAATAGGTTGATGATTACTCTTGCCTCTGGAGTAAAAGTAGAATCAAATAAAATGTTTTTGGGATTGTCTTAATTTTCAAAATATTAATAAGCGTACACCTATCTTACATTTATTTGCGAAGCAAGAAGTACGCTTATGAGGCAAATTACTACTGCCTTTCAAATAAACAAACCGATATTCTCATTAAAGTAGATGGATATAGGCAGGCAGACAGTGACAGATATGAAAACGGCATAGAAAAAAAAACATGGATTGAAACAGGCTACTGTCGATAGAAGTGACGGACAAGGAATTAACAATAAAGATCCAGTTTGTATGGAGTAAATGAATTTTTTCGAGAATGAAAATTTCAGAAATAAAAACCAATACTGATGAAGAGGGAAGAACATCGAGGAAGTGAGTGAGACGTCGAAAGATATTTGTTCGTGGCGGGAATAGTGAGAAAGAGCTCACAAAAGTGAGAGGGGGAGGGGGAGAGAGAGAAGGGGGAGAGAGGGAGTATTGAGAGAGAAGCAAGCGAGGCGTCGAAAGATATTTGCTCGTGGCGGGAATAGTGAGAAAAAGCACACGAAAGAGAGGGGGAGTCTGAGAGAGAGAAGTGAGAGAGAGGGGGTGGGGAGAGAGAAGTAAGAGAGACGTCGAAAGATATTTGCTCGTGGCGGGAATAGTGAGAAAGAGCTCGCAAAAGAGATGGGGAGGGGGAAGAGAGAGAAGTGAGAGAGAGAGGGGGTAAGGAGAGAGAAGTAAGAGAGAGAGATTGATACTAAAACAACGAAAAAGAAAATTCATTTTAGCAGAAGGACGAAGAGGAAAATGGGTGTGGGGAGGATGCCGTAGTTAAACACCGATGAAGGTGCAGTCGACGACATCGAGTATCAATGAGCGCAACCAAAATGGCTAACACCGCCCCAAATGTAAAGTTGTTTCAACGATCAATGAAGGGTTAATCTGGTCGGTTGACACACTGCGCTAGCGAGGAATTAATAGAATGCTGCACAAATCGATAAAACGTAAACGACTCGCAAAATTTCTTTCATACCCATATCTGAACACTGAAGACCATGTTCGAGTGTCTTCTTTCGCTGCTGTTTCTCCTCAGAACGTAGATGATAATGGCTCTCCACACTTACCTGTCCCTTACAGCTGTAGTGCCTTAGTAAATATAGTAACACGAACAGCCCGTCATAAACATCGTACCAAGCAAAAATTCTTGGGTGTACAAACAAGCAAAGCCTTAGCTTTCTCTTCCGGGTTTTCTTCTTTCCAACTCATCATCATCATCATTTATCCATCACACCCAGCTGATGCATAGGGCAGCCACTTTTTGTTGCTGTTTCTGTAACAAACTGTTTTTTACGGGGAATTGTTGTTAGCCCTGCACCCAACCCCCGAACCTGGAGGACCGGTGGACCATTCTTGGTTCTGACTTTTACAGCACATGGTATTCCCAAGTGGTCACCCATTTAAGTACTGACCAGGCTCGATGTTGCTTACCTTCGGTGATCGGACGGAAACCGGTGTATTCAACACGATATAGCCGTAGACTTCTTTCCAACTAGGTGACATGAAATTTTCACACTGAAGTAAAAGGGTTGTATACGCTTCATACTAAAAAATACCAACACAGTAAGTCCCAATCAAATATATTCATGAACATTTTATTGTGTATGGGAGGGAGAGAAACTCTTTTCTTTTGTTAATTTTGTTCAATAAATGTTATCTTGCAATGCAAATCTATTAGTCTGTTATTTTGCGCATATACTTTTTTTAATATGCATTGTGGTGCAGTGGATATCGGCTCTGAACGACAAATGGGGAGCTGAGTTCGAATTCTAGTTGAATTTCTTTCATTCATTTACGCGCAAATATGGGAAAGGTATTACTGCGTCTCTTCCCTCTAGTTATTGGTTAAATAACAGGACAAATTGGGTTCTATGGCCTTGGCTGGAAACCAGTCTACTGCAGAAATTAATGGCCATCTACTCCAAGATAATCTTCTGCTCAGTCAATTATGTATTTTTCGAGACATGATGACCCACGCGTGTACCACGTATGGCACCGAACTGACTGACCCTTTTTAACCACCATTAATTCATGTAATGTATCGCCGTAAGAAAACTTACACATTAATTTTGAAGTAGCCAACACACTAAACAGATTTTATTTATTTTCTTTTTTTTTTTTTTGCATTAAGGTTGGGTCACACGGTCGGGCCAGGATGTTTTTTCCGCCTGAATCCATCCTACACATATACACATCAACCATACGTCCGTGCATGGAATACTGCTGGCATATATGGTCAGGCGCCTCCGCTATTCATTACAGTGTTCTTGACAGGCTCCAAAGGAGAATCAGTAATGTGAGAGGTACCGACTTTCTAAGCCCCTTTAACACCGACGGGGTGTGACTTTCCTCTGTTCTATAAATATTTTCATGGCTTCTGCTTCGACGAACTTAAGTCAAAGGTGCCTCTGACACAGGTTTTTACTCGTGCAACCAGACTGGCAACTGGGTCCCACCCAGTCACAGTTAGACGACAATTCTACTCCTACAGCTTCTTTTCTCGCACTTCCCGTCTGTGGAACTTTCTTCTAAATTCTTGCTTTCCTGACGGCTACAACCTCCAGAAATTTAAATGCAATGTCAATACCAATCTCTTAACCACTTTACTCTAGTTCTTTCTACACCACCCTGTATATCCTTTTCTTTCTCTCCACAACTGTCATCACGCCTGTATTCCCATCCTTCTCTTGCTCCTTTCTTTGACACCCTCTGTAACTTGTTCGTCTTTCTCGTTACTCTCCTCCTATCTAACTTTTACTCTTATGTAGCCCCTTGCGCATCAGTGGCGTTATCGCCTTGCATGGGGTGAAACGATTAAAAAAAATTCTAAACTTTGTTCGCCTTCCATTTTCTCAAGCACGTCAAGTATGTCATGCGTTGTTTTTTTCCCCCCCTTGTCCTCAATAGGATGTGCGTTGTGGTACAGTGGATATCGGCTCGGAACGAGAAACCGGGCGAGCCGAGTTCGAATTCCAGCTGAATCCATTGTATTCACTTACGCACAAATACCCTTGGGAAAGGTATTAATCCGTCTCTTCCTTCCAGTTATGGGTTAAATAGCAGGGCAGATTGGGTTCTATAGCCTTGGTCCGCAACTAGTCTACCGCAGAAAGCAATGGCAATCTAGTGCGGGATAATCTTCTGCCCAGTCAGTCATGTCTCTTTCGAGACATGATCGCCCAAGCGTGTATCACGTACGGCACTTAACTGACTGATTGACTGTCCTCAATATTCCCTGTGAGTAAAAGTTTTTTCTAAGTCATTTTTTCTCATTATAAGCCTAAGAAATTTGATCTGTCTCTTCCTGATGTTAGGTATAAGTTTTTTTTTTGCTTACATTTTCTTTAAAACTTGTCTTTGCCCAAATGTTCGGCGAGCACCGAATTTATCATTTGCCTATTAGCAGACGTTATTTATACAACGAATATTCCAGAAATTTGTGCGTATTCGTAATGGTATTACTGTAAGGAAGCAAAGCTTTAATTTTAAGTCAATATAAACAACATATATAAAAATCAGGTGTTAATTTTCCAAAAAGACTAATAGTAATTATGAATTTATAAAAATCGTTACTACTTACAAAGTTAAAAAATATCGGATTAATTTGAATAGTCCTGTCTAATTTTTTGGCTAGAGGAATCATTATTATTTACGTTATAAATAAAATTATAAAATTCTTGTATATTTATACAGCGAATATTTAAGAAATTTTTGTGTATTCGTAATGGCATTACTGTAAGGAAACAAAACTTTAATTTTAAGCCAATATAAACAACATGGTAATAATTATATATATATATAATTTCGGTGTTAATCTTCTAAAAAGATTAATAGTAATTATGAATTTATAAAAAATCATTATTACTTATTGTTGTGGATTCCGGGAATGAGAACCGCACAAAATGAAGTAATAACAACCAGAATTTGAAATAGAAAAAATAAGTATATTAACGTAAAGGATACAACTTGAACGCAGGTTAGTAATTCAGGAATACGAGTTAGTACGAAATATATATACAAGTCTCTGGAGTAAAGCCGTAGAATGTTTAGTAAGTTCACGTCATAAGCTGACGGGTGCTGCATAATAATATTCTGCTGAGTGGAATCAAAGAGCTACTATGAACTACTATATTCTCCGTGAAACCTCGGTATGTTCCGGTATCTGTCGGTATCTCACTTTATCGTTCGGACTCTGTATCTATCGTAGCAGGAGTATATGTATACTTTCTTCTTCTATGTGCCCTGTCTCTTCAGGGCGTAGACGATCATGGTTCTCCACGTCTCCCTATCCCTTGTGGCTCTTAGTATGTTTGAGCCTGTTGCTCCTGGCAACCTCGTTCCGTCATCCACCTGCTCAGACCCTGCAAATATGCTATCCGCTGCCTTCCAATGTCTCTCCTTCCTTCTATCTGACCAGTCAGTATCAGGTTCTCCAGGCTCTCTTTCCTCATTGCATGTGCCAGGAACTTCAGTTGTCTCTTCCTGATGCTCAGCATCAATTTCCTTTTGTTGCCATTCTTTCCAACACCTCCTCGTTGCTTGCATGCTCAGTCCACGATATCCGTAGCATCCTTCTGTAGAATCACATTTCGGTCGCCTCCAGTTTTGTCCTCATTTTCGATGATATTGTCCAGCATTCACTGCCGTATTGAAGAACTGACATCAAGTAGCAGTCTAGCACTCTTTTCTTCGTTTCTATTGAGATTTTCCTGTGTGTTAGTATTTTGTTCATCTTCTGGAACGCGTCCTTTGCCATGCCAATTCGCCTTCGGATCTCCGTGTCGCACTTTCCATCTTCTGTTAGAACACTTCCTAGGTACTTAAATTTCTTGCTTGATTATGTTATCCCCCACCTGTATTTGGCATTTTGGGTTGTATCTTTTGCTGGTGACCATGCACTCAGTTTTCTTAAAGTTTATTTGTAGTCCCTTCTTATCACTCTCTACTGCTACTTTCTGTATGAGGCCTTGTAGTTTCCTTTCTGTGTCCGCAATCAGCACTGTATCGTCCGCATACCTTATGTTGTTCAGGTTGTGGCCTCCAATAACAAATCCTGATGTGTCATCTAGGGTCCTCAAAATATTCTCGCTGTATAGGTTGAACAAATCCGGTGAAAAAACACATCCTTGTATTACGCCTTTGTATACGTTAGACGAGTTAATTATCATGGAAAAAAAGGGGAGACCCCACAACACTTATAAAGTTAAAAAAATATCGGATTAATTTGGATAATTCTGTCTAATTTTCTGGCCAGAGGAATTATTATTATTTTACGCTATTGACATTTAGACTATTGTCCTCATCTTTGTTGTCTTTCATTATCACTATATAAAAGTAATATGGAATTCAGTATAAATTTATAAAAATCTGAAAATGAATATAAATTTATAAAAAGCATGCTATTTCATTTAAATTTATTAAGATTTGTATTTATTACAGATTTATTAAAATATTGTATGATAAATTTAATGAAATCGTATTAAATAAAATGATGAGGGCAGCACTGGCAATTTTTTAAATTGGCCTAAATTTTAGTAGTTTTGCATTTTAAATAAGAGAAAATTATTATAATTTGTTAAAAAATCGACATATTTTTTATTAAAAAAATTATTATGGCAAAAATGAAAAAAAAAAGCATTTTATGATCAAATCTGGACTCTTGTCAAAATATCCGCCTTTAACCTTGATTACTGCAGCACAAATTTTTGACATTCGTTGCAAAATTTTCTCAAAGAAAATTTTGATAATTGATTCCATTCCTATTTTGAATGACGCTAACAGCTCTTTTTTCGTTTTTTGGATGGTATGGTTTCATTCTTTTGTAAATTTTTTTCCATGCTAATTCTAGTGGTGGGGTGATACTTCAAACGTTAGAACTCTGATGCCAATTAATAAAAGTCCGGTATTAATTGCATAATTAACTGTGCAATTAATTTATGAAAATATGTCATTAATTATATATTTATAAAATTCGTTTTGCTTATAAGGTTATAAAATTCCTGTATTTATTATAGTATTAAAAATACACATAATATTAATTATAAATATATAACAATCCAGTATTAATTGTAATTTTATAAAAATATGATATTAATCATAAATCTATAAAAATTCCGTATTAATAATAAAATTTAAACATATCAAGTATTACGTATAAAGGTTTAAAACGAGGTATTAATATATATATACAAATCCAGTATGAATTATATATGCACAAAAATATTAAAATTTAAACATGTCAAGTATTACGTATAAAGGTTTAAAACAAGGTATTAATATATATATACAAATCCAGTATGAATTATATATGCATAAAAATAATAAAATTTAAACATATCAAGTATTACGTATGAAGGTTAAAACGAGGTAATTAATATATATATATATATATATATACAAATCCAGTATGAATTATATATGCACAAAAATAATAAAATTTAAACATATCAAGTATTACGTATAAAGGTTAAAACGAGGTATTAATAATATATATATATATATATAAAAATTCAGTATGATTTATATATGTACAAAAATAATAAAATTTAAACATATCAAGTATTACGTATAAATGTTAAAACGAGGTATTAATATATATATATACAAATCCAGTATGAATTATATATGCACAAAAATAATAAAATTTAAACATATCAAGTATTACGTATAAAGGTTAAAACGAGGTATTAATATATATATATATATAAAAATTCAGTATGAATTATATATGCACAAAAATAATAAAATTTAAACATATCAAGTATTACGTATAAATGTTAAAACGAGGTATTAATATATATATATACAAATCCAGTATGAATTATATATGCACAAAAATAATAAAATTTAAACATATCAAGTATTACGTATAAATGTTAAAACGAGGTATTAATATATATATATACAAATCCAGTATGAATTATATATGCACAAAAATAATAAAATTTAAACATATCAAGTATTACGTATAAAGGTTAAAACGAGGTATTAATATATATATATATATATATATAAAAATTCAGTATGAATTATATATGCACAAAAATAATAAAATTTAAACATATCAAGTATTACGTATAAATGTTAAAACGAGGTATTAATATATATATATACAAATCCAGTATGAATTATATATGCACAAAAATAATAAAATTTAAACATATCAAGTATTACGTATAATGGTTTAAAACAAGGTATTAATATATATATACAAATCCAGTATGAATTATATATGCACAAAAAGTTAAAATTAGGTTTTAAACTAATTTTTATAAGTGGGTCAAGACAACTATTTATTTTTAGCAAATGTTCCTCCTATACGGATCCTTCGATAGTGACGATACTCAAAAGCTGAAATTTTGACTTTCGTATACAAAGTGCAACAGCCATGTTATAAAAATCTTACATACAATCATAGATTTCTTGCGTCTTAATCTAAAGTTAAAATATCTTTCAATTTCTGAATTTGGTTTTCATTAGCAAACGCTACTGATTTTTATTGTTGCTGAAATATAAATCTCAAGAAACAATATATATATATATATATATATATATATATATATATATAAGCAATATTATTTTTGGAATCATTTCACCCAAACCAAGGTGATAAAGCCACTACAATACAAAAGGTTACTGAGGATGGAATAAAAGAGTGAAGGAACTAAGAAAACGTGTGTGTGTGTGTGTGTGTGTGTGTGTGTGTGTGTGTGTGAGAGAGAGAGAGAGAGAGAGAGAGGACAATAACAGAACAAGGTCAACGAGACAGAAGATTACGATTGGCTTTGCATTTGAAATCTTGATCATCACAGGAGACATTTATTTATTATCTAAACTTATTTATAAATGGAACTTTGTCTGTCTGTCTCTCTCTCTGTGTGTGTGTGTGTGTGTGTGTGTGTGTGTGTGTGTGTGTGTGTGTGTGTGTGTTTGTCTGTGTGTGAGTGTGTATCCGTTACCTATAGACTCCGAAATGGCTGAACCGATTTTCTTTAAAATTTGCACACTTGTACTATAAGCGTCTGCGTGTGTTCTTAGCTAGGTTTTGTGTCGAGGTACCGCCGATAAATATTGAAAATCGATAATCGAAAAAATCGGGTTATGGAAGGAGTGGTCCGATTTTAATCAAATTTGATACACTCATAGACAAAGACATAAGAAACGATATTCAGAAGTTTCAAGGTTGCAGTTCTTACAATAGTGCAGAAAATTTGATATCGATGCCAGGAAACAAAAATTTGATTTACATCCATTCATTTTTCTTTCAGTCTACGGTTTCGCTTTAACTGGAAACAACTATTGCTTTTTAGCCTTTCGTGCCAACGTCCAAAGAGTCTGATCTCCAGGACCATGGATTAGTTTTAAAGTTTTCATTACACCCGAGCAACGACGGGTTATAGTGCTAGTCATTTATAATCGTTTGCGATGATGCATTAAGTTTTTCCTTGATGTCTACCATATTGCTCTGTATACTATACAATGAGCGCATTTTATGGATTCATCTTTTTAATATTTTATATATTTACCTTTACACTTATTATAATGTTAGTTGATCAGTCATGGGTCAGGTAAAAATAAATTAATTGATAGTTTTTAAGGTCAACTGAAAATATTCGACATTTAGATACGTCACTTTTCATACTTGATGAGAATTTGTTCATGTGCCGTATATGTTATAAGATATTTGAATGATGTGAATTAACTGTTTTCTTTTGATCTTTGATATGTTTGTTGTGTATGTTGGCTTGGTAAAGTGTTGCTTCTATTTGGAAAGGTGTAATTAGGAAAAGATACGGGGTGAAGATTGATATTTAGGTAATATTTGATGATAGTACTCAAAAGGATTTTTCTTTCTGAGTAAACTATTTTCTCATTCAATGAGTATGGTGTTTTTATGGACGATATTGCTGGCAAATTTATTCCAAATGTTTAACGCTTTCATTACACCCGAGCAACGCCGGGCTATATTCATAGTTTTCAACTAAAGCAAGGTGACAAAACGCGTTATGCGTGTGAAGGAAACTGACGAAACGTTATTGAAGATCAATAAAAATAGCAAGATTCAATGAGGAAAATGACTACAAATTACGCAGCATTTATAATTTTTGATGATCATAGATGACATGAAAGTAAGAATTCAGAATCCTACAAGCGAGGAGTGCAAGAGTAGAAACCATTAGCATAGGGCACACTTAGCAATTTCAACAGTAAATGACCGAGACCTAGCTGCTTATCTAATACAGTGATCCGATATGTGATTTTAAAAAGGCAAATCGGTAAGCCCACCAGAACAGTTACACTGAATACAGTTACAGAAAAGGTTAAATCGGTGAAAAAGTGACTGAAGCCGAAATGCTTAACCAGGACCAATGTCATTACAGATTCATCTTTGGATGTGTCAAGTATCCCTAGATCGATTATAGAAGCACCAAAAATGGCGGAAAAATTCGGTGTACGGACGAATGTTAGATATATAAATATAATTATTTAGATATTATAGTTAACAGAATAAAAGGACCACCAGCCACTCCTGGTAGAGGGCTGCTATTTGCTTTATACTTTTCTATAATAATTAAAATATTTCATTACGTCAACTTCTTCAAATCTGTCAGTTTCAATGGGACAAATTGATTGAGCTTTGTTTGAGTGCTTAAATGATGGATAATATGGATATAGTCCTCCGCGGACAGATCTGTTTCGCAACTCATCAGTACGGTTAGACATTCGATTACTTTTTACCCAGGATTGAAACCCGACCAAATTGGCGTCAATCGGCGATTCTACCTCTAAGCTATGGCCGCTCAGTAGAAGGCGGCAGAATTTTATTATGTGATATACCATGTATTCATACGCGAATGTATAGAAAGGACATTAAGAATTTTACAGTTCCATAATAGTTATTTTTAAATTTACAATGCTTAATACAAGAGTAGAGCAAAATATTATTGTAATAAAGTTAATTAAACATTTTTGTGACTGAGAATTTCCCTTGTTTTGTAATCATATTTTTAGCACGACTCTATCTTCAAACAATCAGTTTAAGGGTTACTAAAGGAAAGAAAGTGTTTGGCTTTATGAAATAAAAATATAGAATTGTTAGTTCCAGTGATTTCACGCAAAGATTTGTGAGTTCAATACCAGGCTACAGCAGTGGTAAACAAGTAACTTAGTCCGGTTAGAGAGAGATAACTCTTGATAATCAAAAGAGCCTTCACACAAGGAATGAGAATGATGTACTCCAGTGATCGTAATAAAGGGTTCGGTTTGAAATTTCTAGCACCTGATAAAGGCCGGATCGTAGAACGGCCGAAAGGTCGTATAAAAAGTCAACCAAGATAAAGACAATAGACCGAATAGTATAAATACTAAATCACCTCAGAAATATATATATATATATATATATATATATATATATATATATATATCTGTGACCGCATCAATCTTTTATATTTGGCTACATAACTCTATAGACAATAAAACTCTCTCAATTATTATGTGGCGTGCGGTTAAGCGAGACACCAACAAAATTCCTCGTAACACCAAAGATGAACGGAAGTATTAAAGTATTATAGCAGCATTCACCAAATCAAACAAGGAGTCGTTTCAGAAGAGATGCAGAAGATTTCAAGGTCATTTGAAGACTGCTTAAATCCAATGGCGATCATATTAAATAAATATATTTCTTAATTCAAGTTTTTTGTGACATATATCGGTTAAAAGGAGATGTCAGTGTTATTTTCCTTTTTACTTCACTTAGATGACAATTCATTCATCACACACTCTCTCTCTCTCTCTCTCACACACACACACACACACACACACACACACACACACACGTATATATATGCAGGAGGTGAGCAAAATAACGAAAACACCAAGTACAATAATTCCTTCATCCGGAAAATTTTATTAAACTGTCAAAAACGTGTCTAATTTTTGTTTGTTGATTTAATATTAGTTGCACTTCTTTTGAATGCTAAAATGTTGACTTTTTACAGATATTATTTTTAAAAAGTTTAGTAAACTAAATAGTCAGGACTATTTAAGAATTTTAAGGGATCAACTTCATCCTTGATTCAGAAACTGGGGAGAATATCATCTTTCATCATAGTAATGCACCCATTCTTACTGCTAAAGTTGTAGATAAATGGCACCAGAAACATTCTACTGAAGTAGAACATCCTATATGGCAACCGCAGTCTTCAGATCTCAACATCATTGAACATTTATGATTCATTTTAGAAATAAGTCAGAAGCTGATGCACTTCACCTACACCACAGACAGAATTTGAGACTGTTGTAGATGAAGAATGAATGGAATTTCTCTGGAAAAAGTTCAAATTTTTTACTAGTCGATCTCACCCATAATTCAAGCTGCCATTATTGCCAAAGGCAGTCCTACCCCATGCTGAAATAAATTTGCTTAACATTTCAAGGTTTTTCCATTATTTTGTCTACCCACTATATATATATATATATATATATATATATATATATATATATATATATTTAACGTAGAATATCGAAAACAAAAGCTCTTAAGAAATTTGACAAATAGAAAAAGTTTTATTGATACTAGATTTGATTACGCGTTTCACCTTTTTCTTTTTGATGAAGGATTTAAAGATGAAATTCGTATTTCACATATATACATATATACATAAATACACACGCAAACACACACACACATACACACACACGCACACACATGATATATATATATATATATATATATATATAGTACTGTATTTTATATATACAGTACTGTATTCTTGCTCTACTTTCGTACTTTCGTATAGAGCACTTTACTGTTAAGGTTTTCGTCTTGGGTTCTTTTTTCTTTCAAACACGCTCTTGACGCATTGTTCTTGTGCCTGGTTTGTTTCTTTTTTTCTTCCCCTTTATTTAACCTACGAGATAGTCCCCGTTGGGTTATTGACGATTTAATTTACTGATAGGTTAGCATTGGTTTTTCGGACATTAGTCTATAATAATTAGTGCTGCTTTATTGTAATTACGTATATATATATATATATATATATATATATATATATCATGTATGGCAAAAAAGGAGACGAGAACTGATGTGCAAAATTAAATAAATAAATAAATAAAAATAAACATATATATATATATATATATATATATATATATATATATATATATATATATACATCGCCGAGTGATTAAAACATTCGCTTTCTGACCATAAAGGATGAGTTCTAATCTTACCATAGCCGTTTTGTCAGGAAAGTGACTTCTTGTTGTTATCGGTCTGGAGGAGTGATCCCTGCGTGCGGGAAAGTGTCTGAATACCATACCAGACGTTGACCCAAGCATTGTAAGTGAATTTTGACTGTCACAAGTGATCGTGACTGAAGGATTGAGCGTTCTGACATTTGTTTAGACAATCGTTTACGCTAGATAACACTTTTCTTCCCAGAAACTGTAATCAAGATACGGTCAGCATATTTGCAGTAAAAACCACAGGTGGGTTTTGTTGGTGTTGAATAAACAGAAGTGTGCCCGAGCATACATCTACAACGGGGATTAGCTAGCCGACCTGGTAGACATGTATCCTCGAATAGGAGTGGGCTTTCCGACTGACACCAAATCAGTCGTGTTTTGATCCCGTTCAAAAGCAGGTGGATGTCTAGCCACATCGATGAGTTGTGATACCGCGAAACAGGCTTTTATGCGGATGACGAATATATTATGCTCTCATTTTCATTGAGCACTCTAGAGAGGAACATTTTAAAAAGCAGTTACCACTTCCGCAATTTATGCATTACTTTTCAATAATGAATTGAGTTCTTTTGGTGGCTGGCGTGTGTATACCCCATTGATTTACAACACGCTAAAAATTTCCCTTCTCTGATTCCATGCTTAGGGGTTAGCAATTCCGACTGGCACCAAATCGGTCGATTTTCGATCCCGGACAGAAGTAGGTGGATGTCCAGCCACACTGATGAGCTGTGGTACAGCAAAACAGGCTTGTATGTGGATGACGAATATATATATATAATACAAGAATGTTAAAAAGTTTTAAATCTGTTTGTCAAATTTTTCGTCACGATGGAGATCTCAACATTCGTTTGAAAACATCCCGACAGACAATTTAGTTCTTCATTTCTATTTTCATTTGAAAGAAGCTATTTTACTTTTATTCATTGCAAAATTGATCTGATTTTGGGAATGGAGACAGGCCGAGAGATTTTCAGCACATTTATAAATATAAATGAACTCCCATATAGTATGCACTGCCAGACAAGATTCTTCGTCACTGCTGCATGAAAAATGGTCTTCTTATTCAATTTTATTGCTTGCATGACGCATACTGAGCGAGTCTATAATTAAAACACTCCGAGGACGTTACTCACTCAACATGCGTGTGTGGTTATGGAGATTTTACTCCAAGACAAGTTTTGGAATAATTTTTTGGTTTCCAATTATATTTAGGACATTTTCTACAGCTTTAATATTTGTTTCTTGTTTAATTAACAATTTGCGTATGTCTGTGGGCATCAAAAGTTTTTTTTCTCGTTTATGCAATATTCTTTTTATTTTTTTTACAGATGACCAGATGACGCTTTCATTTAAAGATCGATTTTCGATCTTCAGAGAGAGCTGCTTTTTTTTCTGAATCGGAGCTTCGAAGTTCTCAACCAGACCAACTTCCCAAAGTCAGTATTCTGATATTTGCTCATTGAAACACTGAGTGTGAACTTTAATTTGAATGGATAAAATCTAAACTCCTGGTGCTCCGACCACGTGAATCGAAACGTGCTAATAGATTGTCATCTAAGTCCCGCCCTTTTACTGTCGAAATAGTTTAATGTAATTGGCCTGTCTACTTGAATTGTTTCTTTTTTCACACTTCCCGCCTATGGAAATTCCTTCCTTTTACTTACTTTCCTGAGAGTTACAAACTCCAAAAATTTAAATGCAACGACAATTATCATCTTTTATCTTCTTGAACCCCGATCATCTTTTATACTTTCCTCAATGTCCCTCGTTTTCAGGCACCTCACTGTAGCCCCTGAGCACTAAAAGCGGTCCCGCCTAGCTTGGAGGGAAAAAGACAGTGATTAACTTTGTAATATTAAAAATCATTATGGAAATAAATTTATTAGTTCAAAAGAAAAAAAAATAGATCACTTTTAATTTTCAAATGGCGAAATGTAACCGTATGTTCTATGCTTACAGTTTACTTTATCGCACTTTTCGCTTGTTGAACCCTTTTCGACTCTCTTTTTGAAAAGTGAACTAAAGATGGCGTAGCGTGTGGTTGAGTGAAATTATTAGACATCGGACGAGGTTGACGGGTTTTGGTTAACATTTTTCATATTTGATTTAGGCGGCTTGGCTTTCTTCATTATCTGTATCACTTTCCACCTTAGTTTATCAGCCCGAGTCTGAGGAATGTTTAAAGCTATTTCCTCGATTCAAGCAATGATGTCCAAGTATGGTATCCGTTTGATGGTTGCTGCGAAGTTGAGACCCATGTTCACGACTGATTCCTCGAAGAATTTGACTGATTTTAAATACTCTCTTCACTCGAAGTGGATGAAGAACATTGAGCTTCACCTTCTGATCATTCAATCTATTTAATTTCTATGATCTGCTCCTCTTTCTGTCTTCGTCGGTAATTCCGTTGAAAAAGTCTACAACCTTCTGGGAGATATCAGTTTTTGATTTAAACAAGAGTATGTCCCGCTTTTTCTGGGATCAATTCTCTTTGAATTGAAGGTAAATCTTGGTGCTAAACCATCTTTGAATAGGAATACTAGATACCAGCTTCTAGTGAGACTTTTTAAATAGTTAATTTTTTTTAGTTTATCGGGTCTATATAAATTGTTTATATTTCTAAGTTCTAATTATTTACAGTCTTTATATTGTCCGAAATGTTACTCTTATCTTCGTTGTTATATTTACGACGTTTGACCTTCAATCTTCAGGAAATTCAAACTGGACTGTTTATTTCGTCTACCGGGGTAGATTTTACTCAATTTTCCAAGTTTTTGTTCTGACAGGTATTGAACTCACAACTCTTAGGGTCAAGTCAGTGGATTCAACCAACACTTATATCCACTAGTTCATGTGTCCTTGAGAAAATGAGAATTGTTTTTTTCTAGCACTTCGTTTTATTGGTTCCTATATTGCATTAATTTCTACGCTTGGCTGACCTAGGAGATTTTGCTGTGGCCTATCATGTGTGCTGACTTTTTAAACAGAACGATAACTGTCCTAATCGAGAACAGGGACTACTTCCTACTTAAGACATATTGGCAGTTGTCTCAACGTTACAGCAAGCTAATCTCCCCCAAATTCACAAAGACGGTATTCCGCTCAGGCTAGTTGTTGTCTACAAAGGCTCTGTGCTCTACCCTCTTGTAGATATATTTGAACCATTAACAGAAAAGTCACCATCATATGTGCGAAGTGTACTCAATTTATGAAAATAATTAGAGACGTGATGAGTTTGTTCACCAACGTAATTGAGTTTTGTTTAACGGCACATCAACATATGTGGGTTATTTAATGCCAAAAAAAGGTGGAGTTTTAAGGACTTCTTTTAATGTTCAGTTAATAGTGAGAAGGTTGATTTTATCAGATTTGAATGAAAATCTTTGTTTTTAATCTTTTTTATTTTAGAAAACTGAAAATATCTTCTAGTTTTTTTATTAAAAAATGTTTTGCTGAGAATATTTTTTTTTCTTTCAAAAATGTGTTGTGGTAATTTTTTTCTTCAAAATTTTTTCCTTCAAAAAAGGAACATTTTTCTACAAAAGTCAATTTTATCTATAGATTTGTATAAAAGTATATACTTTCAAAGTGTTTTGACCCCAGTTTTGGTGGGGGTTAACTATTTGCCCATAGCTGGGACCCTAACAGGTGCTACCACTCCGGGTCAGGGTGGACCTGGGAACAACAGCAATTAAGAGGTGGTTCCATGCTTCTCAAAACCTCCTAATCAGAGGCCTTGCTGCCGGATGCAGTTTACCGTCATGCCCAGGACCTCACCAAGATAACCAGAGAGTAGTTATGGACAAACGGGCTACGGAATAATCTTTATTATAACGTACCATTATACTAATGGACAATCTCATAGAGATGGTGACTTTCTGTACGCAAACAAGACACTGTGGAATGGGATCAGACATACCAGATATATATCGGCAGGATAAAGGCTTAGCAATGGGCTTGCCATTATCACCAGCATTGGCTAACATATACATGTATTATTTCGAAGTGATAGCATTAGAATCCACATCAGTAAAGCCAATATTATAGCTAAGATAATTAGAAAACACCTTCAGACTATGGTCACACAAGAAAGAGGTCCAGTAACTACTGGGCCATGTAAACTCAATAAGATCATCGATACAGTTGACAATGAAGAAAGAAAACAACAACAAACTAGCATTCTTGGATGTACTAATATCTTAAACAAAACATGGGTTCAATACATCAGTACACCACAAACCGACATTCATCGAACAACATCCCCACCATTCATTCAGTATAAAGAAAGGGGTCATCCACTGCTTACAAAATTGAACAAAAATCATAAGTGGTGACTCAGAGATATATGAATAAGAAATGGTCAGGAAAAACAGTATCCTACAACGTAACACCTACTCTGAGTACATGAGAGCAGCTTCGACAAATTGGTATAAAAGGACCCAAAAAGATAACAATACTCAGAAATCAGCCTAACCTTTGCAAATACATTACCGAAAAAACGGTATGTGGTCTATATAACATCTGGACGAAAAATAGTTCAACACTTGGCAAACACGTCTTCTGATTAAGACCTTCCATAGAGGTGAACAGGATTAAGACCTGTATGTACGCTATATTATGCAGCTGTGGTAAGGAATATAAATGATAAACGGGCCGCTCCTTAAGATAATACTGCAATAACAATGTAAAACCGTAATATCACAGGAAAGAGAAAAACAAGCTTAGCAGACCACATATGGAGGGAAAAGAGAGATCATCACCTGCTGTTGGATGAAGCTGAAATAACAGAAAGTGAATACCACTGGAAAATACGAAAACTGAATGAACCGCTACATACGATAGGCCACAAAATGTCTTAAGTCGATCAAGCATAGAAATTAATACAATATGGAAACCAGTAATACAGAGTGCTAGAAAAGATAACAAAAAAAAAATTGTAATACAAGTTCTGGTAAAAAAATCCCATTGAGATATTATGTTTATTAAATTCCCCAAAATTCATATACGGAAGGGAACATGACCAAGTGCATAAAAGTGGTAGTTCGATCTAATGACTTAATTCAAAGAATTTTGAGTTGTAGCCGAGTTAAGCAACAAAAATTTCGAAATTTGAGTTAAAAGGATCTGAAAGAAGCATGATTCGTGAACTAGAACAATCTAACAAGGTAGACGAAATAAAGGGTTCAGTTCAAAATTCAAATTTCCAGAAGAAGGCCGAGGAGTACAACAGACGAATCTTAGTAAATATGGCAATGAAGTTAAGGACAACAGTCCGGACAATGTAAATAATGAATATAATTACAATATCTTATCTCTGAAATATAAACAGATATACACATACATATATTGATACAGACAAATATACACATTATATAGACAAATATAAGCATACACATAGTTAACTGTAACCTCCCACCCAAGCAAGCCAATAAAGCCACCGCGCAACGGGTTACTATCTATTTCTGTTACAGCGGGTTATAAAATATAAAAAAAATATTACTGGGGTGGGAATAATAAAAGATCAATAATTAAAAAGACAAAAGTGATGATATATAAATTTAATCTTAATATAATTTAAAAGTTTTCAAATATACAAGTTGACAATCTATCTATCTATCGATCTATCTATCTATCGATCTATCTATCTGAATGCTCGTCGCTCTCTCTCTCTCTCACTCTCTCTCTCTCTCTATTTCTCTCTCTCTCTCTCTATATATATTATTTATTCAAAATTTATAATATAAGCATGTTATAATGTCACTACAAAGGAACTGTTTTGTTTTCACACTTCTTATGTCTTGTCCAGTGATTACTTCACAAGATCACTTGACAAGAGACAAGAAGTGTCGAAATAAAAAAATCTACAATTTAGTGATATTATAGCATACTTATGTTATAAATTTTAGATAAATACTAGTCGATCTACTTTGTACTTTATAGGAATAGTGCTTTTGGATACAGAATTTAAATCGATCCAAAGCAGCATGCATATATATATATATATATATATATATATATATATATATATATATATATTTCTCGTTTCCGTCAATCTATCTATTATATGATCGTATCTATCTATCTATCTATCTATCTATCTAAGTACATATATGCATTCATATGAGTTCCCTAATGTCCGACAATCTATCTTCTTGCATCACGATCATCTCTCTCTCTGTCTCTGTCTCTCTCTTTCTCTGTCTTTATCTATCTATCTATCTATCTATCTATCTATCTATCACCTACGTAATTTCGTATTTTCCAATGGTATTCCCTCTCTGTTATTTCAACTTCATCCAACAGTAGGTTATGATCTATCTATCTATCTATCTATCTATCTATCTATCTATCTATCTATCTATCACCTACGTAATTTCGTATTTTCCAATGGTATTCCCTCTCTGTTATTTCAACTTCATCCAACAGTAGGTTATGATCTATCTATCTATCTATCTATCTATCTATCTATCTATCTATCTATCTATCACCTACGTAATTTCGTATTTTCCAATGGTATTCCCTCTCTGTTATTTCAACTTCATCCAACAGTAGGTTATGATCTATCTATCTATCTATCTATCTATCTATCTATCTATCTATCTATCTATCTATCTATCTAATATTTCTTAATACCTATCAATTTGTACCATTCAGGTTTTCTCTGACTTTCTTTTTATTTTTTTTCCACATCTTTTAAACCTTCATTTCGACAGCCCTGAAGATTCTTACATTCTTGTTAATTTCCCAGCACCACTCGGAAAGATGTAATTATGTGTCGCCTTCGATGGTTGGTCGATCAGCTCTGTGTGCTAAACATGAATCCAACGTCTTTCAATATTAATGCCCTCGGGGGCAACAAACATCCATAGCAACCACTCCCCCATTCCCCAACGTCCACTGCAAACAATCCTTCCCCGAAACCCCATTGTTGATAAACCAGCCTTCTTCTACCCATCTTACAAACTTACTTCACGTCCACAAGAATCTTCAAGCATTTTCCAGCAACAATCTTTTTACTTTTTAGTTTACTTATTTTTCTTCTTTTTAACGGTTTTATTTATTCATATCTTGACGCGCCATCTCTATATTAAGTTTTGTTTTTTTTCTTTTTTCGCGTGTTGGCAGCATCTTTAGTTTCCTGACAATTACTTCATCAGTTTTCTTATTCTTTGTCTCTCTCTCTCTCTCTCTCTCTCTCTCTCTCTCTTGTTGTATAGATATATCGGTAAAATAAATACGCATGCGCTGTGCTGACACATGTCGAGATACGTGATGCTGCATCCGTCTTACTGTAAATATATAAACGTGTCTGCATTTCGATATCCACGGGTTCAAACTTGAATTTTAACCTATCTGCTTATATGCTTGTTCTTCATCATTGAGAACAGAGGTAAATTTCTCTTTCGTGACAGCGAGGAGGGCAAGGGCGCGACATTTACATCCAAGTTAAAAACAAAATCACACACACACACACACACACACACACAGACACACACAGACACACATATATATATATATTACGGAAATTAACGAAATGGTCCGTAAACAACCGACAATTTGAAATGATTTAGTTGAAACATTATTTTTGATCGATACTCGTTTTTAAGTAGATATTCTATTTATAATCAAACAGTTTTATATATTTTTTCTGCAGGTCTGATTATTTACGATAAATTTTTGTTACGAAAATGTGTGTCATTCGGCAGGATCCGAACCTTCGACCCCTATCCATATAGAAGAAGCCACCGACTGATCCGACGCATCTTAGACCTCTCAACCACGAATGACCAACAGTCTAAACGGAGACAAATCAAATAAATAATAATTTAATCCGGCCGGTAGAAATAAATATATAATACTGTTTGATTAAAACAGAATATTTACTTAAATACGAGTATCGATAAAAAATATTGTTCAAACAAATCATTTCAAGTTGTCGGTTGTTTAAAGACCATTTCGTTAATCTTCTTTAATTTACGTAACATGTTCACATTTGTTGACATTACGATGCATTTCAGAACGGATATGACTATTACGATGAGTTGGAAATTGTGTTATATAAGCTTGATTTGACTTCGTTTAGACTATTAGTCATTCGTGGTCGAGAGGTCTAAGACGCGCCAGATCAACTGGTGGCTTCCCCTATATGGATAGGAGTCGCAGGTTCGAATCTAGCCGAAGGATACACATTTTCGTAACAAAAATTTATCGTAATTAATCAGGCCGGTAGAAATAAATATATAAAACTGTTTGATTATAAACAGAATATCTACTTAAATACGAGTATCGAAAAAAAAAATGTTGAAATAAATCATTTTATATAAGTATATATAAATATGTTGTGCAAGACAAATTTTCTCCCCAGAATCTCGCTTACTTATTTATAAGTCTACTATTCATCCATGCTTAGAATATTGTGTCCACATAGGATTCGGTGCCCCGGCTATTTACCTTGAGCTACTTGATAAAATCATGAATGAACAAATCAGCAAAGTTATCGAACCTGATCTCGTGAATCGGTTTCAGTCACTTTCCCACCCGCTGAAAGGATTTCTCACTGTGTCTTTTCTATTAATGCATTCATGGTGAATTTAAGGACGAGCTCTTCGTAATCGCACCTAGACTTTATTAATTTTAGCGCAGTACTAGACGAGCGTCGGCATCTCATCTCAATGTACTGTTGTGTTGGTTAGATATAAGCGCAAATTCTATGCTAATTTCTCGCTTTGTTGAGACTCACTTCTACCTCCATGCTTTCTCGCCAACTTTATGCTGAAAATCTTTGAATGCAATGTCAATTGCTATCTACTATCCTCTTGTTTACACTTCTGTTATTCTCGCTCATTCGAGGTAGCAAGCGGTTTTGACAAATGTAAACGGGTAGGACAATCTAACATGTAGACGTAATGAACGGTACTCGTCGTATGCAGTATCCTGAGACGTAGGCGTAGTCAATAGACGTTGACCAATGGTAGTAGATCTATGGTCGTAGACCTCTAGTCGAAGACCTGTAAACCTCTAGTCGTATAGACGTATGGGTGTAGACGTCTAGCGGTAGATCTATGGATAAACCTCTACTGGTTTTGTCGTGGTGGCGTCCTCCTTTGTAGGAGAAACAAATGTCTGATACGGTCTGCTTTAGAAACATTAACAAAGGCATTTCTAAAGAATTTATTTTTAAAATATATTCTTATTATATTTATACGAAAATAATATTAAATATATTTTATTAGTTAAAATCTAATTTAAAGAGCAATACAGTCGTATGAAAAAAATTAAGTCCCTTGAAATTAAAAATGCGATACATAATAATAATAATAATAATAATAATAATAATAATAATAATAATAATAAAACCTTTTTTTTAAAATCAGTTCATGCCAAGCAAGAAAATAATATTAAATATATTTTATTAGTTAAAATCTATTTTAAAGAGCAATACAGTCGTATGAAAAAAACATTAAGTCCCTTGAAATAAAAAAAATGAGATACATAATAATAATGATAATAATAAAACCTTTTTTTTAAATCAGTTCATGCCAAGCAAGAAAATAATATTAAATATATTTTATTAGTTAAAATCTATTTTAGAGAGCAATACAGTCGTATGAAAAGAACATTAAGTCCCTTGAAATTAAAAATGCGACACATAATAATAATGATAATAATAAAACCTTTTTTTAAAATCAGTTCATGCCAAGCAAGATGGAGCCGCCACTAGTGCGCAGAGGGTTACAGTGAGAGAAGAGACTAGGTACAGTGGGTCTTGAAGAAAATATAGATCTTGTTGAGGACCTTGAGATAAATAGCAGGATCATCCGACCAGATTTTTATCAAAATACAAAGATCTTTTAGTGTTTTGCCTAGATTTCTGAGATGAGGTTGTATTTACACTATTTACATTATTCGGACTATTACACTCGTCCCTCTTGCTATTTGTACGACGTTTCTGCCATTGTATTCCTCTGCCTTCTTCAGATGGTAGGAATTTCGAACCAATCCCTTTATTACAATCACTGGTTATATCGTCCTCATTCCTTGCGTAGAGTCTCTTTTGGTAATCATAAGTTATCTCCTTCTAACCCTGTTAGTTACTCGTTAGCCACTGCTGTAGCCTGGTATTGAACTCACAACTCTTTGGGTCAAGTCACAGGAACTAACCAACGTCTATCTCCACTGGGCAATGTGACTTTAAGTTGTCCGGCAGTAACTGACGACAGCTAGTACACAGTTAAAGACAGCTACGGTTCAGGTAATAAGTAGCGTAATTGTACCGTTCAGACTTACTTGTTTCTATTGACTTATTATTAACCCTCCATTTGTATATATGTTCTTGTTATACTAATGTTTTAAACCAGCCTTCGGTTTTCCGTGTCTTACTTCCGACCAAACCGGTCACTACAACTTTGCGGCGAAGTTTCGCCACAACAACTCCATAACAGTTAGTATTTGAATAAATAGATAAATATTAAACATTGTTTTTCAAGTAATTCAAATAAAGAGACTATGCTAAACTAAAGAAAACATGCGGGTCTGCTTATCGCGCATTCAACCAAACATTAAATAAATCACGAAATAAAGAAAAAACAGCCACAGATTTCACACAAAATAAGACGCACAGACAGTTGAATAGAATCACTGAAATAAAGTAAGTTCCTATTTGTGTGTGTACATATCCTATAAAAATTTTGCTTGAGAAAATACTTTAAAAATGCTTTAAAAATGCTTTGAAAATTTTGCTTGAGAAAATGCTTTAAAAATGCTTGAAAAATTTTGCTTGAGAAAATGCTTTAAAAATTTTGCTTGAGAAAATACTTTAAAAATGCTTTAAAAATATTGCTTGAGAAAATACTTTAAAAATGTATTAAAAATGCTTTAAAAATTTTGCTTGAGAAAATGCATTAAAATGCTTGAAAATGCTTTAAAAATTTTGCTTGAGAAAATGCTTTAAAAATGTTTGAAAAATGCTTCAAAAATTTTGCTTGAGAAAATACTTCAAAAATGCTTTAAAAATTTTGCTTGAGAAAATACTTTAAAAATGCTTTTAAAATGCTTTAGAAATTTTGCTTAAGAAAATGCTTTAAAATGCTTTAAAAATGCTTTTAAAATTTTGCTTGAGAAAATGCATTAAAAACGCTTGAAAAATTTTGCTTGAGAAAATGCTTTAAAAATTTTGCTTGAGAAAATACTTTAAAAATGCTTTAAAAATTTTGCTTGAGAAAATACTTTAAAACTGTATTAAAATGCTTTAAAAATTTTGCTTGAGAAAATGCATTAAAATGCTTAAAAATGCTTTAAAATTTTGCTTGAGAAAATGCTTTAAAAATGCTTTAAAATGCTTTAAAATGCTTTAAACATTTTGCTTGTGAAAATACTTCAAAAATGCTTTAAAAATGCTTTAAAAATTTTGCTTGAGAAAATACTTTAAAAATGCATTAAAATGCTATAAAAATGTTGCTTGAGAAAATGCTTTAAAATGCTTTAAAAATGCTTTAAAATGCTTGAAAGATTTTGCTTGAGAAAATGCTTTAAAAATGCTTGAAACATTTTGCTTGAGAAAATACTTCAAAAATGCTTTGAAAATTTTGCTTGAGAAAATGCTTTAAAAATGCTTTAAAAATTCTGCTTGAGAAAATGCTTTAAAAATTTTGCTTGAGAAAATACTTTAAAAATGCTTTTAAAATGCTTTAAAAATTTTGCTTGAGAAAATGCTTTAAAAATGCATTAAAAATGTTTTAAAAATGCTTTAAAATTTTCTTGAGAAAATGCTTTAAAAATGCTTTAAAAATGCTTTAAACATTTTGCTTGAAAAAATGCTTTAAAATGCTTCAAGACTGCTTTAAAAATGCTTTAAAAATTTTGCTTGAGGAAATGCTTTAAAAAGGCTTTAAAATGCTTTAAAAAATTTTCTTGAGAAAATGCTTTAAATGCTTTTAAAATGCTTTAAAAATTTTGCTTGAGAAAATGCTGTAAAACTGCTTTAAAATGCTTGAGAAACATCGCAAATACAAAAATATGCTCAAAAGTAATGCTCATGCCTTACGAACAACATTCTTCTTCTTCTTCTTCTTCTTCTTCTTCTTCTATGTGCCATGTCCCTTCAGGAAATAGGCGATCATGGCCTTCCAAGTTTCCCTATCTCTGGTAGCTCTTAGCACGCTGTCTCAAGTTACAACACCAAAAACCCGCTCTGCCATCCACCTGCTCAGGCTCTTTAAATGTGTAATCTGCTGCTTCCCTTCCCCCTCTCTCTCTTTTCTCTTATATCTGACCTGTGAGTATCAGATTCTCCAAGCCTTCCTTCCTCATCACATGTCCCACGAACTTCAACTGTCTTTTCCTGATGTCCAGTATTAATTTTCTTTTCGTTTCCATCCATTCTAAAACCTCATCATTGCTCAAATGCTCGATCGATGATATACGCAGCATTCTTCTGTAGGACCACATTTCAGCTGCTTCAAGTTTTTCCTTCATCTTTGATGATATTGTCTAGCATTCACTGCCATATTGAAGAAAAGACATCACACAGCAAGCCAGTCCAATCTTTTTTTTGTTTGTTTTTAGCCACATTTTCCAGTTCAGCTTCTTGAATGCGTCCTTTGCCATGCCAATTTGCTTTCGGATCTCAGTGTCGCACTTCCCGTCTTCCGTTAGTACACTTCCCAAGTACATACAAATTTGTACTTGCATGATTTTAGTATCCTCAAACTGTAATTGGCATGTTGGTCTTCTCTGCTGATGACCATACATTTAGTTTTTTTGTAGTTTATCTGTAGTACTTTCTTTCGACGTTCTTCATATATATTCTTTGGAAGGTCTTGTAGTTTTTTCCGTGTCGGCTATCAGCAATGCATTATCAAATCGTGACCGTCAGTGACGAATCCTGACATAACTTCTAGGGTCCTCAGAATAGTCTCGCTGTACAAGTTGAATAGGTTCATTAAAAAGACACATCCTTGTCTTATGCCCCTTTTTAACTTTGAATATCTGCTGAATTCGTTTCCTGTCTGTATGCAGGTAGTTTACTACCAGTAGAGGTTCTTGATTACTCTGATGTATTTACCAAATATGTTGGGATTGCTGATCCTTTCTATCATTTCTTTGTGGTGTACTTTTTTGAACCCCTTGGTATAATCTACAAAACACAGGTAAACGTCTTTTTTCACTTGTATCACTCTTTCTGATAGTATCTTAAGCATAAATATCGTATACCATGTCCCAGAGTCTTTGAATCCGATGGGCTTGTCCTATTTCGCGCTGTATTCATTAGGATTCGGATGATGTGTTTTGTTATGTGATTGTTTGGTGGAGTTCACATTCAAATTGTGCCTGGCTTCATAAGCAGAGCTATGAAAATTGATTTGCTTAGGTCATCTGATATAACAACACTGTTGTAGATTTCAGTTATTATTTTCTTAATTTTTTGTATGCCGAAATCTTTTAAGGCTGTCAACATCTCTATTACAATGTCGTCTGGTTCAGCTGCTTTGTTTATATTCACTTTGGCCATTGCAGCTTGGATTTTAGTATATCCGGTCCGTCAATATCTTTATTTATTATCGGTTGCTTTCTCTTGCAGTGGAAGAGATCTTTTATATATTTTCCCATCGCTGGAGGATTTCCTCTTTCTTCAATATGATCGTTCCAACTTTGTATTTTATACGTCCTGTTGAGGAGCATGTTCTTTGTCTTGTCAGTTCCCTTAATTCTTTATGCATTTCTCTTTTATTAATTTTGCTCAATTTCTCTACTTCGGCGCATTTGTTGTCGAGATGTTCCTCTTTACCTTGACTGCACTTGGTCCTTATTACCTTTTGTAGTTTCGTGTATTCAGTTGGCATAGTTTTCTATCTCCTTTGCTTTATGTCAAGAATATCTTCAGTCATCTACTCGTTTTTAATTCTGCGTTTGATTTTTCTGGGACCATGTTGTATTCTGAAGCCATTAGCTCCTCTCTAAATTCGTCCTGTTTCGAAAATCCATTTCCCATTTGTTCTTATTTGTTTTTCACACTATCAGTTTACTGTTTCTGCTGGCTGAGGTAATTCAGGAGCGTGTTATATTGCAGTCTGGGGGCTGCCCCAGGCTTCTTTAATCTCCGAAGTTTCACCATTAGTTTGCAGATAACTTGGAGGGTAGGCACTTGGATATGTTTTGCATTGAACCACTGCGTTTTTGAATCTTTTGTTTATGGTTATATAATCGGTTTGTTTGTTGTTTTTTTTGTGTGTGTTGCCTCCAGGGCCTCTCCATATCCATAAACGCCTTGGGTGTTCTTGAAACCAGATTTTGGTTATCACCTGGTCACTCAGCTTATACCACTGGACCCATCTTTTATTCCGGTTGTCGCGGATTCCTAATCCAAACCAGTTGTCTCCTCTTCTCTCTCCTTGCCTAATTTGACATTCAAGTCTCCCATGATGTTTAAACATTTCTTGTGATTTACATTGAATCAAGGGTGGAGTAGAAAGATTTTATTTCTTCCTCAGTGCTTTGCGTGGTTGGTGCATAGACTACTATAATTGCTATGTTGAAAGGTTTCCCTTACAGATTGACCAGAAGAACTCTTTCAAAGAACCGGCAGTATCCCAGAACGCATTTCTTTATTTCTTCGTCCAGTATTTAGTTACCTCCCTTTTCGTTATTTTTACTTCCTACATGTATGATCCTGTGGTTGTCGCTGCAGATGTCTCGATTGTTTGGCAATCTAGTTTAGCATATGCCCAGAATTTTGATGTTCCAACTGCTTATTACCTACTTGACATTCTCAACTTGACCCACAGTTGTTCAACGTCCTGATCTTCCATATTCCTAGGATAATTTTTGTTTGTTATGCACAGTCGCTGAGTAACGGCCCAAAGACCCCTATTGCTCATGTCCAGGCGAGGAACAAATTTCGGAGAAATGTGTCCACTTTACGCTGTTGGGGCTACCAGTCACTGGATGACAGTCAGGTGACAACTGTTGGCCATGTCTATCCTTACCGGGCGAGGAGTTACTCTCTTTGGAATTAACCCTCTTCACGCGTTTGGTTTTTATATGCATATTTTGTAATGCCATGATTATACTCGGGAATGATAGTGGAGTGGTATACAGTTTCCTTCTCAACGGTGATTTATCGAGGCTAGTTAGATGATTGTTGACTCATGCAGAGTTATCTCACCTTTTTTAATTTTGTTTTTCGTCCACAGTGGTTTGCTAACCTCGCGCCTCACTTCCAATCTGTGCAGTGGATCAACCGGTTTAGTCGCTGGAGTTCCTACAAAAAAATTTCTTCTTCTTCCTTTTATATACATACCTGTCGGATCAGAAGGTTCGACTTTCCTAGTTGAAATGAATTTTGTCTTATTACAACGAAGTACTTAATCTATGAAAAGTGTGTGTGATCTTAGGTTGTGTTTTCTTTTATTTATATATCTAAAAAAAAATATTTGGTGAGAAATATAAAGAAGTCATTTTTGACCTATACACATACATTTGTGCGTTGTGGTGCAGTCACTATCAGCTCGGAACGAGAAATCGGACAGCTGAGTTCGAATTACAGTTGAATTCGTTGCATTCATTAACGCGCAAATACTCTGGGAATAATATTAACATCTCATTTCTCCTTCCTTGGGAGATATGGTTTTAATAGCAGGATAGATTGGGTTCAGTAGCTTTGGTCAGCAACCAGTCTACCGCTGACAGTAATGGCAACGACCTGCGGGAAAATCCCCTACCCAGTTAATCATGTCTCTTTCGAGACATAATCACCCAAACGTGTATCATGTATATACTTAACTGACGGATACATATATAACTTAACGTACACTGAAAAGCGTTAACATTGCCAAACAAATAGTTACTTTTAGATAAGTACGTATGTGCGTTGTGGTACAGTGGATATCGGCTCGGAACGAGAGACCGGGGAGCCGAGTTCGAATTCCAGTTGAATCCATTTTATTCACTTACGCGCAAATACCGTTGGGAAAGGTATTAATCCGTCTCTTCCTTCTAGGTATGGGTTAAATAGCAGGACATATTGGGTTCTATAGCCTTGGTCTGCAAGCAGTCTACCGCAGAAAGCAATGGCAACCTACTGCGGGATAATCTTCTGCCCAGTCAGTCATGTCTCTTTAGAGACATGATCGCCCAAGCGTGTATCACGTATGGCACTTAACTGACTTTTTATTTTAGCGGGATCGGGGTGTTTATTCAGGTATTATTGTATTTAGTCAAAGTTGTTTCTAAAAGTCTAAACTTGCATCCTTTCGGAAGTAAATGCAAATTTCTATTTGTCAGCTTTTATAATGTTTCTAAATTTGTATATTTAATCTTAATATTGAATTTAGAGGATCGATTTTTTCCTTTTAATTTTTCTATTCTTTTTTAATTTGGGAGCTATTTTTTCCTAAATTTTCCCGCTAAAATAAAAAATAAAAAATATAAAAAAAAATAAAATACAAAATATGCCGTACTGAAAAAATCAAAATTAAAAAGAAAAAATACCCCCACCATATCACGTCTATATAAGGAACCCCAAGAAAAACAGCCTCGCCACTAAATGAAAGAGAATAAATAAAATTTGTTTGTAAACAACAGACACTAAATCAAGCGCTAGCTAAGCAAGACGCCTAAAAATGCTTAAGGTCAACAAACAAGACAAGTCCCCAATTAGACACACAAGAAAATCCCATGCAAACACACAAAACTGACCAAGTAATAACCCCCCCCCCCGACACACACACACCAATCTCTGCGAAATTCTAACCAAAAGATATACCCGACAAATGAAAACGTACACTCCAACAGATAATACCATTAATCAACAATTTAGCACTTACACACCAGGCTCTTCAAAACTCTAACAAACAACACAAGACACATTCCCTTCATTATCAATAACCCCAACCAACCTCCCACAACAACAATGAACCAAATATAGGGAGCAGACGAATTCAGTTTGGCTTTTACCTCCCGAAGAAACGTTGGGCACTCAACGTTGAAACAAACATATGTTTGGAGTGGACATATATTAAAAAATAATGTACATGTTCTAAAACATAATTTATAATAAATATTCACAGCTCTATACATCATATATCGAGCACTGTCTTAAATTAATGTTTTGTACGGAAAAAATTCTTTCTTCGTTCTGTACCCACTCGGATATATATATATATATATATATATATATATATATATATATATACGTATGTTATTTATTTTCTGTTTCTTTAGGGGTACATTCATGTCAACCTGCCACATGCCCTTACATATAAAATTCACAACACAAAGGATGCAAAAAATAAATCTGTCCGCCTTTATAACTCTTTCTAACGAACATTTGTTTCAATAGTACAATGATTTCTTGATAGCTAAAGGAAAAGTTTTAATTTTAGCTGTTCATATTTTTTTTTACTTTTTATTGTCCTAAAGACATATTGCAACTTCAATTTCTTTTCCGCTTTTTTATTGAGGCCCTCCATCGACATCTCATATATTTTCACTTTTTTTTTTGTTTGCATTTTCATTGTTTCCTTCAGTCCTATTTTAATAAAACGCGTTCCTATTTTTTTGTTTTCTTCTTTCTATGCTTTCCGTGTTGATGTTTAATCATACATCATTTCCGCCTTGTTGAACCATTTTCCCTCCATTCACGCACTTTCACGATTGTACACACACTTCTCGTTCGAGATCACGTCCTCATTTTCTGGAAGTGTCTGTAAAACTGTTTCGTTTAAAGTGATCTCGTTTCAAACATGTTGATTCTGATGAATAATGTCCACTGGAAAGAAGTCTCTGTTATTATTTGTTTTATTTTGGCGATGATTGTTTTGTATAAATTAACAGGTTAAGAGCGGACGCTACCATTAAATGTGGAAAATACTGAGGCTTAATAACATTGATGTAGTCAGTCACAGAGCTAGTAAATAGTATCACCAAAGAGGATCGAATTCCTGGAAACTAACTATCTCCTGGTAAGCAATCTACTACGGCAGTTATTGGATAGTGAAATTTAGTAAGAATCATGACTAGAAATGTGATGCTAAGCTAATTCCAGTATACAAAACATAGTGAATAATAAACAGACGGTAGATTGATCGATAACTAGATAGGCATGAACAGATAGACAAACAGAGGAAATAATAGATAGATAGATAGATAGATAGATAGATAATCAGTCATGAACAATCGCAGAGGGAGAGAGAGAGCGAGAGGGAAAATAAAAGATAGATATGAAGCCACTGAGATAGATAGATAGATAGATAGATAGATAGATAGATAATCAATCGTGAACAGACGCAAAGAGAGAGAGAGAGAGAGAGAGAGAGAGAATAATAGATATGAAGCCGCTGATATAGATAGATAGATAGATAGATAGATAGATAGATAGATAATCAGTCATGAACAGACGCAAAGAGAGAGAGAGAGAGAGAGAGAGAATAATAGATATGAAGTCACTGAGATAGATAGATAGATAGATAGATAGATAGATAGATAGATAGATAGATTGTTGGTTGTCTATATTATGCAAAGAATGAAAATAACAATGTCATCTCATTTTGATAGATATGTTCACCAAAATGACACGAACATATCTTGAAGTATTAAAAAGTAAATTTATTCAATAATATCGCCATTGGTATCAACCACGGTAACTAAAAGACTTCGGAATCTCCTACATCTCATTTAGACAGCCTCCATGTTTAAGTTGAAAAATGCTCCCAAAATCCCAGGCTTCTGTTCACCTGGCTGCAGCCGCTCTCACACCGGCGTGATGTGGCTTCCCTGTGCCTCTTCTACAAGTACTTTCATGGCTTCTGCTCCGATGAGCTTAGATCACTGGTGCCGCCTAAGCACGAATTTACACGAGATACTAGATTAGCAACTAGGTCCCACCCTTTTACCGTTAAACAAATAAGATGTAACCGTAAATTCTACTCCAACAGCTTCTTTTCTCGCGCTTCCCGCCTGTGGAACTCCCTTCCACAAGTCTGCTTTCCCGACAGTTACAATCTCCAGGTGTTTAAATGTAGGGTCAATAGACACCTCCTATCACACTAACTCCCAACTATTCTCACAACACTCTCATCTACCCAACCCTCATTCTCGGTATCCTTACCCGCCTATCACCCACCCTCTGTCATTTCCTATATTTAATCAGCCTTTCTCCACTCTACGTAGCCCCCTGCACAGTAGTGGCAGTGACATGCCTTGCTCGGGGTGAAACGCTTATAAAAAAAAAATTTAAAAAATCTTAGTAGGAGTCTTGCTGGTCTCTCGCTTACCTGTCACCCACAGATATTAATCAAGGAGGTTGTAGGCTGGGGAGTTAGAATGCCAGATAGAAGTGGTTATGTGGTTGCAGAAATTGTCTGGCAGTCTTGACTGGGTTCTCCGGCTAGTGTGACATAGTGCAGAGTCCTGTTACCATACACAGGGTCTTCAAGCAGCCACTCTCTTGACCAAAAGGAGAACTACCTCTTCAAGACGCTTGATATATGCTTCCGTGTTGAATGTGAGACCCTTTAAGAAAATGAATGATAGTATAACATTAGTGATCACTGCAAGCACTTTCGTAATTACCATTAGACCCATCCAAATCTTTTCGAATCCTGTGTACTGTCTTCTGAAATTTTAGTATTGGAGATTCTGACGGAAATGCCAAGCAATATGACATGCTGTTTCCAAATTTTTAGCGGAATGAATTGCGTCAGACGCTCTCTTCCTCACAGACGTTGCCCAACTGACCCTACCATACTATGCTGCCACCAAAATAAAAAACAAACAACGCGCATGCACGAAATGAAAAATATAATATATGTATATAGAAATAAATAGACCGAAATAGATTTTTTTTTTTCATCAAAATGTATTGCTAGCTTTTTTTCTATAAAAATTATTTTTATGCTTTTATAGGGTTTTTTTGGGAGAGGGGTGTTCTATTTGTTCGAAGGTAGGTGTTGAACACGTCCAATCCCTACGGTTAGGGTAGACCTGAGAACGGCAGCAGTTAAAACGCCCCTCAAAAACCTCAAATCGGCTGATCAAAGGTCTTGCTGCTGTATGTAATTTCTCATCATACACAGTTTTTCTTATAGATAGAAATTAATAGACTTAGATAGATAGATAGATAGATAGATAGATAGATAGATAGATAGATCAACTATGGCTTGATTTACAGGTTAAATGTGTAGTTTGATGATAATAAGCGTTTTCACCTTACAGAATTATAAAATATCAAATACAATTTCTGGGCAAATTACCAAAGAAAACTCAATTAGAAATAAGAAAATCAAACAAATAATGTATTGGGCCCATGCAAAGTAGCGTGCTGAAGTTTGGTGTGGTGGGGAGATAGCCCCGAGCATCCATATCTAGAGGACATTCAATCAGAGTAAAATAAAAGTTTTGTTTATATTTAATTTGAATAAAGTGTTTATTTTATTTTTCACCTATTTTTACATATTTAAAGGTCTTCCTTTCTCACATTTTCCAGTCCTAGGTTCTAAAGACCACCCTCTTTGAGTCTTAGTTACATGCAATCCAGGATTTGGTCCGGGGTATCACCAAACCTCTACTGGTCACCTTCCATACACATTAGCGAACTATATACATTCTCATCTCATTCCATTGGTAAGAAGAAAGTGCCCTTCAGGTAGCTTCCAAAGAGCCCCTACTCTAAGAAACTCCAAGTTGGATGCTTTCCCGAATAATACCATCTTAATTTATTCTGTATTTGTCTATATTTTTTAGTTGAGGTAGCATTTACACTACTTACATTTTTCGGACTCTTGTCCTCATCTTTGTTACAATTTCTACAACATTTCGGCTGTTCTACGCTCCGACCTTTTCGGGTGCTAGGAATTTTGAACTGAACACTTTTATTACGATCACTAGAGTATATCATTCTCATTCCTTGTGCGAAACTTCTTTTTGTAGTCACGAGTTATCTCCCTCTAACCCGACTCTCTGAGTGGATATATATGTTGGTTAGTTCCAGAGACTTGACCCAAAGCGTTGTGAGTTCAATACCAGGCTACACAAACGGTGAACAAGTAACATAGAGATTCAGCATAAAGGGAGATAACTCATCGTGCATATGGCAGCAAAGATGAAGACAATAGTCCGATTAATGTAGATAGTGTTAATTTAATAGTGTCAACCATTAGTCTTTCCACGTATCCTCAAAATGTACCTTCTAAGTCCAAACCACACCTTCATTTACTAATCCTTTATCTTAAGCGCTTCTTGATTCTTCTCTTCGTTGAATATTTGGAACATCGTCATTTACACAGTACTAGTGAAATCCTAGATTCTTCATTACTTCGGCAAGCATGAATTGTGTGCGGAATAATGAGAGTTTTACTCTATTTCAAGGAAAATTATAGCGGAGCATGAAATTCAAATTCGACAATATTTAATTTCGGAATAAAATGTGCAGCTGTCGTTAGGATCGTCCAACCTTAATGAAATGGTGGATTAGATGAAAGTCGAGGTCAGAATTGGTTTCCGAAGTTTTAAAACAATATTTTTGAGCTCAATGAGAACGAATCCTCTTGAAGACCGTTTAAAATTCATGAATTCTAGCATCTTCGAAGAAATTTGCAACCCCAAACACGGGTTAACCTAGAGAAAAAAATAGACTTTAGTCACCTTTTTTTGAATTATGCATTGAATAGAAAAATTGATTTTCTGATCAACGAATTTGAGCAGTGATTGTCTCGCATAAAAACAAAACAAAAAAACAACAACAAAAAACAAAAAAAACGCGTTGTCGTATTACAAATATGACGTTGCACACTACCATCACAAAACTGTTATAAGAAGTTTTTTTTTTTCTTGCATGCGTATTTTTATTTTAAAATAATCACTTTTACGGTATTACTGCTTTTGCTCTGCGAAACTTTATTCTCTGGTCAATATCAACAACTTTAAATAATTAATATTCGTTGCTCAAACTCATTATCGTTCCTTCAGTTTCGAGTAAACACATTATATTTCAATGGTTGTGTTGAGCACCTCGAAACTCCTGCAATAACTGACATGTGATTACTAAGATCAAAAATAAAAAAAATGGCTTCGAAAGAATCAATTCCTACAGACTGGTGCTAAAAGATCCCATGCAAAGTGGTTATACCAAATATTAAAAACTTTTCAAACTGAAGCAATATCAAATAAGGTTAGATAAGTAGCCGCGATAGCATGAGGACTGGCTGTAGAAGACATACTTAGTAGGAGAGTTATTAAACAGCAACCTTAAAAAAAACAATCTTTTAATAATGAACTCTGTTTCTTTCTTGAATGCATGATAATTAGTAAAAAGAAGAGCCAGAAGACCTAAAAATGCGATACAGAAGACGTATTGACATGCCGAAGGATGCGTTCCACATGCTGAGTAGAGTATTAGAAGACAGGAAAATTTTGCTGGAAACAAAGAAGAGAGTACTGGATTGCTATGAGGTCTGTTCTTGAATATAGCAGCGAATGCTAGACAATCTCATCAAATTTGAAGGAAGCAACCGAAATGTAGTTTTACAGAAGGATGATGAGGATGCCATAGACAGAACATGTGAGCAACGACGAGGTTTTGGATAGAATGAACACGAGAAGGAAAGTGATACTTGATATCAGGAAGAGACAGCTTAATAAGGATGTGCGTTGTGGTGCAGTGAATATCGGCTCGGAACGAGAAATCGGGGAGCCGAGTTCGAATTCTTTGCATTCAATTACGCGCAAATATTAAAGGCAAAGGTATTATTCCGTCTCTTCCCGCCAGTTAATGGTTAAATAACAGGACAGATTGGGTTTTATAGCCTGGGTTACCAACCAGTCTACCGCAGAAAATAATGGCAGCCTACTACAGGATAATATTCTGCCCAATAAATTATGTCTTTTTCGAGACATGATCGCCCAAGCGTGTATCACTTATGGCACTTAACTGACTGAATGAATGAGGAAGGATGGCTTGGAGATGATGCTCACAAGACGGATAGAGAGGAAGAGAAACACATTTGATGGACTTGAGTAGATGGTTGATGAAGCGCGGACTGAGAAGGGGTATTAAGAGCGTCAAGCGATAGGCAGAGACACGGCACGTAGAAGAAGTAGAAAAGAAGAAGAAGAAGAAGAGGAGAAGAAGAAGAAGAAGAAGAGGAGAAGAAGAAGAAGAAAAAGAGGTGGAGGAGAAGAAGAAGTAGTAGTAGTAGTAGTAGTAGAAGAAGAAGAAGAAGAAGAAGAGTAGGGTTACAGAGCAAAAAGAAGCGCTCCCCGACAGCCGGTCAGTAAGTAGTAATTTACTTTGACCAGAAATGTGAACATGGACTCTGAAGTAAACTATTCATCGTGTTTGTCAAAATGTTATAAACAGCAGTTGTCATCATCATTGCGATACTGGTTCCTAGCCAAGTGTTTGTTCAAGTTGGAAACAGAAAAATTTCAGATGGAGCCAAATAAGGAGAATAGGATGGGTATCAACCAGTTCAAAGCGACAGTCACGAACAGCCAGAATGCCATTTGTTCCGCTCCGTAGAACTTTATTTTCTAGTCACGGGTATCAACAAATGTTCGATATGCTCAGCACGAAACCGATTTAGTTTTTTCAGTTTCGAAAAAACACTTTATGTAAATGGAGGGGTAGGGCACCTATTGAAACACCTGTAATTACTTTATATGTAGAATCTTTTCTTTAAATAATTTCATTCTAAATAAGTTAATAATGTCACTAAAACCAAAGGAATACTGAGAGTTACAAAATATGAGAAAAAAAAAACTATTAAGGAGAGTGAAAGAACAGGAAGATAACGATTGAAATAGAATTAAAATTTTAAAGAACTGGGAAACAAAATGTTGGAAGAGAGGCCCACAAGCGAGGAGTTCAGTAAAAGAAACTGTGAGCATAAAGATTATCTGGCCATTTCAAATGTAAGATGATGAGACCTTGCCGCCAATCTAGTACTGCGCTTTAATTCATAAAGTCTAGCTACCATAGAAGGAACGTTATCGGAACAATTACCATCGCAGTATTTGCTGTAAAGGTACAAAGAAGTAACATTGCAACGGTTGAAAAGTGACTGAAGCCGATATGCAAGGCCAGGACTAATAATATTGCATTTTATTCTTTAGAATAGAGAAATTAACTGAAATTTTGCCCCCAAAATCAAATGAAAACGTATAATAATGTTATGAGTTTATGTACAAAAATATTACTTCATAAAGGTACTGTACTCATTTGCATCAAGTTAATACAACGGATACACAATCTAGTTGAAAATTGGCGTAAATTCGGAGAAACGTGTGTGAGAGTCAAGAGAAAGAAAGAAATTAAGAAAAAGAATAGCAAAGTAGTAAGAGGGAGAAATAGAGAGGGTAAAAATGAAGAAAATACAATGAGTGGGTATAAAGTGTAGAAATATGTAAAGCTGGAAAAACAGTAAAAGGAAGAGTGAATAGGTTTAGAAAGGAGGAAGAGAGTGAAAAGAAAGATAAAAAGTAGAAAGAAAAACGAGTATAGAGAAGAAGGCATAAAAGTTGACTTCGGAGAGAGAGACAGAAAGAGAGAGTAAGAGTAAAATTATATGTAATAATAAATGTTTAGCATTGAAAGAGAGATAAATATATGTAACAATGTGTATGAAAAGAAACAGAAATAAAGGGCGTGTCTCGAAAGAGAGGAAGAGAAGAGGGTAAACTGTATGAAAAGTGTGGATTAATAAAGAAATAACGAGAAATAGAGAGAGATAGGGAGATAGAAAGAAGGGAGAGAGAGAGAGAGAAAAACACAACAAGAAAGAGAGGAAGGGAAAGAACATTTTTGTAGAGACAGAGAGAATGTACAAAAGATAGTTTGAGAAAAACGGAACATGCAGGACGATATAAAAAGAGAAAACCATGAAAAAGAGAGAGGAGGAGGATATCGAAATATCTCCGAAAGAAAATGTATAAAATAAAAGTCATAGATAAAAATAATAATGATAAAAAAAAAGATAGAGACGTTTTACTGACGACAATGATTAGAATTTATAAAAAGAAAAATCTGCAAGACAACGAAATAAATAAATAAATTAAAACGAATTAACAAGAAATGAATTTAAAAAGGCGGAAAAATGCAGGCCAAGCGAGAAAGGCCAATTCCTGAAGAAACTCAACCTTGTAAGTGGCTAGATCAACCAATCTGCTCACGTCCATGCAAGAAATAAAGACGATTTTGTAAGCACGTCGACAGTCTTATTCAAAATCCAATCTAAGAATGTAATTAAATTTTGAAACAAGACGCATCTGACTTCAACTACTTCCTTAGTTTTTAACCACTTAATATATATATATATATATATATATATATGTGTGTGTGTGTGTGTGTGTGTGTGTGTGTGTGTGTTTGTTGTGTGTGTGTGCGTAGGTGTTTATATTAATTTTCTTATTACTATAACTTTATTATCTAAATTTGATTCTTTTGACAATTGTGGAGAATTAGCATTCATTTCCTTTTCAATTTTTTTTCCCCGTTTCTACTTTTGTTTTACATTACCCACAACGCATTGCGTTTCGTCCGATTCTCTAGCAAAATCAAATATGAGTCCCTAATTTATGAGAGATTTTTTCTTCTGAAACAACCGCATTCTTTCCCGACTTTAATTCATTTAATCAGAATACAGAATATTAAAGAATAGACATTAGGAAATTTACAGAAAAATCCTTGCTATTAACTATGAATCAATCGAGTGATGTAAAATTGTTTTTCCCTGTTTTTTTTTTTCTCCACACCTCAACGAGTATGTTGTTATAACCTGATAGTGTCGTCTAATTTTCCGAGGTGCATACTCTTTGTGATTGCTCGGATTTATGTATTCTTATTTAACCCTTCCGACCTGCAGCTGACTCGCATACTTTGACAAACAACTGACATAAATTCACAGTAAATAGTTGTGGAAGGTTGTCAGCGTAGTTTACTTGGGATTGATTACCATCATCAGACCTTAGATAAAGAGCAATGCCTGCTTCGGATCAGTATACCATACTATTTTTATTATTCCTTCATTAGTATACTTTGGGGCAATAACAATTCTTCTTTATATGCCGTGTCCTTTAAGAACGTAGGCGATCATGGATTCCCACTTGCTTCTGTCACTTGTCGCTCTTGGTATTTTTAATCTTGGTATCTCTCCCAAACCCCGCCATCTACTTGCTCAAGCCCAACAAATAGGTCTTGTGCTACTTTCCCCTGTATCTTTTCTCCTTTAACCGTCAAGTAATGAGAAAGAAGGTCTTAAGAATCTAAGACGCATAGGACGCGTATTAGATTCTGTAAGACCTTCTTTCTCATTAATTGTGTCAGAAACCTCTGGTGTCTCTTTCTGATAATAAGTATAAGTTTCTTTTTGTTTGCATCCTCTCCAAAACATCGTCGTTTCTCACATATTTGGTCCATAATATTCTCAGTATCCTTCTGTAGAACCACGTTTCTCTTGCTTCGAGAAACAATCCTGCACATATATAAATCTACCATCCGCCCGTGCATTGAATACTGCTGCCATATCTGGTCGGGTGCTCCTGCTATCCACCTAGGTGTCCTTGACAAAATGTAATAGATCTCGATATGGCAGCTCAGATACAGTCATTTTCTCACCGCCACAATGTGGCTTCCTTGTGTTTCTTCTACAAATACTTTCACGGCTTCTGCTCCGATAAACTTAGCTCACTGGGACCAACTATATATAGATTTACGCGAGTTAAAAGATTAGCAACTAGGTCCCACTCTTTTACTGTGAAACCAATAACTTGTAAACGCAAATTCTACTTCAACAGCTTCTTTTCTCGCACTTCCCGCCTGTGTAATTCAATTCCATTTACTTGCATTCCCGACAGCTACAATCTCCAAGAATTTAAATATAAAGTCAATAGTCATCTCCTATCTTACTAACTTGCATCCCCTCTCTCTCTCTCTCTCTCTCTCTCTCTCTCTTTCATGCTCCCTTCTTCGTCCACTCCACTCTCATCAGTATTCTCATACTTCACTTACCTATTTACTCACACCCCCTATAACATGTCACTCTTTCTAATAACTTTCCTCTTATGTAACCCCCTGTAAAACAGTGAAAGTAAAATGCCTCGCTTGCTTATAAAAGAAATCTTCTTCATCTTTGAGGAGATCGTCTAGCATTCGCTGCATTATAGAAAGACATATATTTAATCGCAGTCAAGTACTCTTTTCTTCGTTTCCAACGAAATTTTTCTGTCTCTTAAGACTCTGCTTAGCTTTTGCAATGCATCTTTGGCCATGCCAATGCGCTTTCGGATCTCAGTATCGCACATTCTACCCATTGACAGAACAACATCCAGGTATTTAAATTTCTGCATCTGTTTGATTTTAGGACACCAGACCTGTAGTTGGCATTTCAGAATCCTTTTTTTGCTGATGACCATGTATATATATATTTTTTAAGTTTTGCCTTTTCTTCTCACTTTCCCTTATTAAATTCTGTAAGGGGCCCTTGTCAGGTGACACCTGATTCATATGCTGCTCCTCACCGAGCGAGGAGTCATTTTCTTTAGGCTTGACCTCCTTCACGCGATTAGGGTTCATAAATTGTTTGTGCATATCCATGATTATTCTTGGGAAAGATAATGGAGTGATTTCTCGTTGCCTCCTCCACGGTGTTTTATCGAGAACATTTATTAAACAATATTTATTCAAGTGAAGATAAAAATTTAAAAAATTCAAATAATATTTATATAAAATTAGATTCCTTAGAGGAAACTTAAAACTAAAAATAGGAGACCATATCAAAATAAGAATTAGCAAGTCCTTTTACAGACGAGATGCCCTCATATCAAAAGCTTATGCCGGCCAATCAAAATGAAGTAATTCAAAAGAAAATATAAATTTTACTTTTATTCGTTCTGCGATTTAGTTATGCCATTTAGATGCGGTTCCATTTATATTTTATACTTAAATTACCAATATATAAACTGATTTATAAATGGAACTTTGTCTGTGTGTGTGTGTTCGTTCCCTATAGACTCCGAAACGGCTGAACCGATTTTCTTGAAAATTTACACAGTTGTACTATAATCGTCTGCGAGTGTTCTTAGCTAGGTTTTGTGTCGAGGTACCCCCGATAAATATCGAAAATCGATAATCGAAAAAATCGGTTTATAGAAGGAGTGGTCCGATTTTAATTAAATTTGATACACTCATAGACAAAGATATAAGAAATGATATTCAGAAGTTTCAAGGTCGCAGTTCTTACAATAGTGCATAAAATCGATAATATATATATATATAAAAGGCAAGATATTTGTGTGTGTGTCTATTTATCTGCTTGTATGTATGTATTTTTTCAGCCCTTTTATTTTAGTTTTTGCTTTTATTTGATATCCATACCAGGAAATCAAAATTTGACTTACATCCATTCATTTTTTCTTTTAGTCTACGGTTTCGCTTTAACTGGAAACAACTATTGCAATTTAGTCTTTCGTGTCAACGACCAAAACGTCTGAGCTCCCGGACCATGGATTAGTTTTAAAGCTTTAATTACACTCGAGCAACGCCGGGCTATACTGTTAGTATAAAATAAAATCAAACCACATATCTACTATATAAACATTACTGTTTTATATGGATTTCATGCATGGCAAAAAATCCGTTCAGAAAAGGCTGAGCTATAAGCGGTATACAACGGCCTTCTCCTCGCACTTCCCTCCTGTGGAATTCCTTTGCGTATTCTTGTTTATCTGATAACTACAGTCTCCAAGATTTTAAAATCAACATCTACTGTCATCTCCTTGACTCCCATTTCTCTTCTCACTATACCTTTTCCTCTCACGTAGCTCTCTTTTGCACCGTCTTTCTCTTACCCATTCTCCGACACCTACTGTGACTTGTCATCCCCTCTTTTCACTCTCCTATTATGTAACTCCACCCGCGCCAGTGGCAATACTGCTTTGATTTGGGGTGAGACGATTATAAAAACAAAATTTGCTTATCTTCGTTGATCAAATCGGAAACGTTGTTTCAAGCTGATATAGTCGCAAGCCGCGAGACACTGGAACAAGAAATGCTATATTTGTTATAAGAAAGTAATCTGACCTAACAACCCTATTGCCAAACGATATTGCGTGAACGCTCTTTTCATATGGATGTTATGTACAGCATCAAAACAGTTCTAAAATATCTACACACTCATCTGCATTGTTATGGTTAAACACACCTATTCCTCAGATAATGGACTCTCCCTCCTATATTAATAAAAGTTAACAGGAAGTTAACTCAAGAATTTCTTGGAAAGTTCTTAGGAGTGCTTAGAAGTTCTAGAGAGTTCTTTAGAGTTCTATTAGAGTTCAGTAGAACTATTAGTTAGTTCCAGTTTGGACATAGTTGGACTAAGGCAGTTGATATTAGTCGGTAGTTAGCCGAATACTAAGTGTCAGCTTACAGTGGAAAATTACCAGGTTCCTAACATTTTGGGTGAGTTAAGTCGATTAGAAACCGGCATAGCACGATTATTACCTTCAGTACGAAAGCTACTCCACGACATAATTATTATCGCTTTTTTCAGAATAACGGTTAAAAATGTTTTCGAACGAATAACACAATTCGAGCTTAGCAGGTTTGACAAAGACCGTCCTTCTTCGAACCCCCAAGATAATCACAAATCACAAATAAATAAAACTCACTTTAGGACTTTCAGTCACTGCAATATCAAAATGGATGACATAACTAAAAAAAAAAACATATGTTAAGAAGTAAGCACTTACCAATACTTTAAAGAGCGATAACAACTACTGAACTTCAGAAATGTATCCCTGTGAATATTATTTTAAGAGAATTTTTTTCATAGATTTCAAACATGAGTGGAAATGGTCGCCTGGTCAAAGTTACTTCATAAGAAAACGAATTGTATTAACATTAGCATTGCTATCAGAAAAAATAAGTCGCAATGGCCTATTTGGATTGCTTCGAAGATGATTTAGTTATTATAGAATCGATAGAACCACTGCTAACAGTTACAGAAAGAAAACAACCTGAAGGCGGAGAGAATAAAGCAATTTGAACAATACAACGAGATGATTTTATTGAGACCAAGAAAAAAACATAGAAAGCATGATTTGTTATCGGTAGGAATAATTTTAACAGCAGATGGCACCGTTTTTATTGAAGATTAGGAAGGAAAAAAAAACAGCGATTTTTTAGAAAAGATAGTAAGATAAAGATAAAAGAAAGAACTCTTTAGTCTTTCCAGATATTTTGGCAAATATATCTTTTAAAATTTGAGGTCAGTGTTATTTATATATTTGTGTAATTCAGACGACAATCTATCCATCTCACCCTGTGTGCGTGCGTATGTGTGTTCGCGAACATTTGAGCGTTTATATGTTTTAAATATATATATATATATATATATATATATATATATACGAGCAGCAAGTACTTTTTGAACAAAGTATAACACACACACAAACACAGCTTGAAGTTCGGACAACTTTGATCCCAATAGACAACAGCTTTTTTCAAGAAAACAGACGTACCTTTTCAGTTCTTTTAATCTAATTTGTTTATATATATATATATATATATATATATATATATAAACAAATAAACAAATATATATATATATATATATATATATATATATATATGTTTTCCTTAGAGTTTGTTATTTGTTTCTAAATTTTGGCAATTGTCTAAGACTTGAAAGAAGAGATTTTTTTGTTCCGTTGTTCCGCATTTGAGAATTTATTTTTCTGGCTATCGATACATTTTTGTGGCATTTTTAGATTCATTTGGCATTAGACGTAAACATCCAGAACAATTTACACTGGCACTCGGCCATTTATTCAACGGGTATAACGGAAAAATAAGTCATAAAATATAGAAACGTAAACATTTGATCGCATATTACCGTGTACGATTCTATGGGCACACGTGTAAATACTTTTGCTAGATACCAAAGATACATAAAGACAAGAAGGCATGTATGTGAATCTATTTGTGTTTGCGTTGAAAAAAAGTAAAAAGA
>JBBBDQ010000397.1:622500-632500 GCA_037127315.1 Ascarosepion bandense
ATTTTTCCCCGCCATTGATGCATGCAAGGTTAAGGGCCATTTTCTACTGAAAATATTTTGTTGATTCAAGCGTTACAAACACTTCTTTCCCTCGTCTATTCTGTTTCTTCAATTTCAAGATGTACATCGTGCTGTTATTTTCTCGATTCTGCTTCATCTGACAGAAGGTCATGATTTGTTTTTTTTTTTTTTGTCGAAAGTGAGGATCGACCTCAGTGCTCTAGACAATCAAGTTAAACACTGCTTATATTGACTGGGTAGTTTATTCTTTCGGTCCTCATTTTTCAAACGTTATGCAAAATAAAATTGGAGTCTATTTGGTGTGTTGAGTTACGTATTGCTCAATATTCATTTACGTAATAAGCACTTGTAAAAATATATATATATATATATATATATATATATATATATATATTAAAAATCGCCTGAAGAAACCACTCATGGTGGAAACCAAAGTAGCGCTCCACATTTTTCAAACGTTATGTAAAATAAAATTGGAGTCTATTTGGAGTGTTGAGTTACGCATTGCTCAATATTCATTTACGTAATAAATACTTGTAAATATATATATATATATATATATATATATATATATATATATATATATATTAAAAACCGCCTGAAGAAACCACTCATGGTGGAAACCAAAGTCGCGAAATAACTCGTTTAAAAATTATATATATATATATATATATATATATATATATATATATATATATATATAATAGAAAGAAGAAAGGATAATTAGAAAAAATATTAATTATATATATATATATATATATATATATATATACTATTTGTTTTTCTTCTTTCTTTCTTTTTCCAATCTTACTTTCTATGCTTTTCATCTTTTTTCTTTTCTCGTCTTATGATTATTATTTATTTGTTTTTGTCGTATTTCCTTTCGTTTCCCAATCTTTGCTTGCTTGTTTCTTTTTACAACCTTTTATTTTTTTATTTTCTTAATCTTTCATTCTTTTTTCTTTTTATCTCATATTTTATTTATTTCATTTATGATTACTATTATTTTATGCTTTGGCCCATTCTTCTTTGATTCTATTTTTTTTTCTTTCTTTTTTAGTCCACCTATTATTTACTTTTTGCATACTCTTTCTTTTATTGCATTTTCTTCTTCGTACATTTTCTTCTTTCTTCCTTTGTTTTCATTCTTTATTTGTTTATTTTCTAATTCCTCTCAATGTCTATTTTTTTCATCATACATTTCTTAACCTGTTTCTTATTTGACTCTTAAAACGCCACATAATGATCCACTGGGTGCGTCTTCATTTCAACTTTACTTTAACCTTATGCTTCGTGTCTGTATTAATCAATGAGGCCTACAAGACCGGATCCTATTTTTCCTTTCATCTGCTTCTATTTTTTTTCAGTATATCTTTCATATCCCTCATTTATTTATCTTAATGCCTCATTTTTATATCCGGAAACTGTACAGAATCAGTTGTGCATGGAAAATATTGCACATTATCTTTCATCTTCCGAATAAATTCTTTCTCAAGTTCTTTTCGCGTCTACAATTTCTGACTTCATCATCTTACCTTCTTCTTCTTTCCTAAGAACAATAAAATTATATATTTATATATTTTTTGAAACCAACTACTATCACGAGTTTATTTTTCAGGTATCATGTGACAACAAGACTTCTTGAAATTCCTGCCCTCACATTATTATTATGTCATTTTTCATCATATTTCGATTTCTGCTTTGGTCTCACTACCAACCAAGTCTGCGGGGAGACCTAAGGCAGGTAGTGGCGTGTTGTTATGGCTCCATTTCATGTTTTTCTATCTTCCCTATCATCCTCAGCATTACATAGATAAAGTTTTCCTTAGTGTGTGGGCTGTACTTAATAAGACAATTTTTTGTATGTCTCTTAAGCTGGGGTTTCCAGGGATTCTTTCAATGTGTTGTTTTGTTCCATTTCTTATCATTCCAAGTGCACCTACTATCACTGGCACAACTCTTGTTTTCAATTTCCACATTTTTTCTATTTCAATTTCCAGGTCTTTATTATTATTATTATTATTATTATTATTATTGTGTGTGTGTGTGTGTCCGTTACCTATGCTTGAGTGGTGAGAACTTTACAATTTTATCAAGGCCCCACTCTCTCTTTCAGCTAAAGGTGCTAGAGTCCATATACATCAGATCCCGAAGGCCTTTTCTCTGTAAGCAGAGAGAATGCCTTTTGGGTCTGAGTGTGATTGGGCTCTAGTCTTCCTTAAATATTTTTCCCCCTCAATTCTCATTTCATCTATTTAGAAAATCCCAGAAATTAAAAACTTGATAAAGTCTGGGCAAAACCGGTTTTTTTTTGTCTTATTTTTTAGTATGTCATCGAGAATCCTGTTATTCCTTGCTATTATAAATATATCTGCCCTGTGAAGTATCTTTTCAAATAATGCTTTAGTATTTGTTACTGTATGAAGAAAATTTTTTTCGAACAGAGATAAAAGAACGCTCCTCGAAATACTATTATTATCATTGTTATATGTAATATCATATCTACACATTAGTAAGTGAAAATGAATATAACTTAGTCGCCCCGGCGGCTTAGAGGTAAACTATCATTATCATTGTTATATCTGATATCCTCTCTACACTATGATGAGTGAAAACAAATATATCTGTTTTCACCAGTGGCTTAGATATATACTTTTATTACCATCGTTATATCTGATATCCTCTTTACACTATGATGGGTGAAAACAAATATATCTGTCTTCATCAATGACTTAGATATATACTTTTACTAGCAGTATAGCCCGGCGTTGCTCGGGTGTAATGAAAGCTTTAAAACTAATCCATGGTCCTGGAGCTCAGGCTCATTGGACGTTGGCAGGAAAGACTAAAAAGCAATAGTTGTTTCCAGTTAAAGCGAAACCGTAGACTGAAAGAAAAATGAATAGATGTAAGTCAAATTTTGATTTCCTAGTATCGATATCAAACTTTCTGCACTACTGTAAGAACTGCAACCTTGAAACTTCTGAATATAGATTCTCATGTCTTTGTATATGAGTGTATCAAATTTAATTAAAATCGGACCACTCCTTCTATAACCCGATTTTTTCGATTATCGATTTTCAATATTTATCCGGGGTACCTCGACACAAAACCTAGCTAAGAACACTCGCAGACACTTATAGTACAACTGTGTAAATTTTCAAGAAAATCGGTTCAGCTGTTTCGGAGTCTATAGGTAACGGACACACACACACACACACACACACACACACACACACACACACACTGACAAAGTTCCATTTACAAATAAGTTTAGATTACCATCGTTATATCTGATATCCTCTTTACACTATGATGAGTGAAAACGAATATATCTCAGATCTCACCGTTGGCTTAGAGGTATGCTACCATTATCATTGTTAGGGCACCACGAGGTAGTATAATGGTTAGCAAGCTTGTCCCGCTAGAACCATTAGAAAATCACCTATTGTTATCATTGTTATATCTGATATACGCTCTACAGTTTAATAAGTGAAAATGAATATATCGCAGTTCTCACCGGTGGCTCAGATGTATACTGTTATTATTATTGTTATATATTAATAATAAATATTTACACACTTAAGATCCCGTCACTTACAGTGAAACAAATTTTATTTAATATGGCTTGTTTTTTTTCAGGATCCTAGACCCTTTGGGTAATTGAGTCTTTTCTTGCCATGAGCGATATCTAAAATTATGATGTTATTTACTAATAACTATTAAGTGTAGTTTTATTTGTGGTGATCGACGTATGTGCGGATTGCATTGACCTTTCATAAATAACAACTTAATAAACGAACGTGGTGCTTAGGTAAAAAGAAAAATTCGCAGCGCTGCATGATGGGCGTTCGCTGAGCTGGTGAAACTAAGAATAGAGCTCGTGAGTATTTACTATGAAATTAGCGGTAAAGTAGAGATAAGTTCGAGGCGTTTCGTATGTGAGTGAATGAGACGTCGTTGGGAAAATAAGACATCTGTAGCGGTTAAGAAATTAAGAATTAAAATCAATCTTCTTCTTCTCTTTTACAAATTTCATAATGACGTGTGAAATCATGGTTTTCCCAAATAGAAAAAGAATTGACCCTGTGCTTAAAGAAAAAGTCGAATCCAGATTTCGCAAGTAGGTGTTAAATTGAATTTTGACCAATGGAAGCAACTTGAGAGACCAAAAAGGACTTAGCGATCAAGTGCAAAATTAAAAAAGGACTATATAAATTACCTCGGCGTCAGTCAAGACAGTCACAGATGGAAGCAGCAAAGACGACAAGCTAAAATGTAACGGGAGAAGCTTCAAACTGACCCGGGCATGAGTCATCTTTCTCTTTCCTTTTTGTGTGCTGATTTCTTTTACTTCTTCTTCTCCATCCAAACACATTCCTACTGAATACATACATACGTACGTATAAACTCTTTCCAACAATTACTACTATGAACATTTTAACGAACTTGTACCAACTAAATGATATTAATTTTATTTGTATAAATCTTAATTTATATATATATATATATATATATATATATATATATATATATATATTGTAATAGTTGTTACAATGGTTTATAAATTCATAGTATCACTACACAAAGTTTTCGCGTTTCGAAGCTAACCGTGTATGTTGGTCGCCTCTTCTTTGGGTGATCAAGTTGGTATGAAAATTATCTGGTGAAAAGAACCCTTTTCACCAGTTCTTTTCACCAGATGATTTTCATACCAACTTGATCACCCAAAGAAGAGGCGACCAACATACACGGTTAGCTTCGAAACGCGAAAACTTTGTGTAGTGATACTATGAATTTATAAACCATCGTAACAACTATTACAATATAACGCTGTACGTTTGTATCGAGCACTCTTTATAAAAGTAAATGCATGAACAACGGGTTAAAAAACCTACGAGTTCCACAACTTTGTTACAATATATATATATATAATTGTTTTTTTTATATACAATTTGATTTTCTTGTTTTGTACTTCTCTTATAGTGGGCTATCTACTAACAAGACGAAATCAATCTAATCTGTTTCAACACACATACACTTCACAATAACGGATAACCCACTATACATCCACTCGCACAAGGACGCGTATACGATTTTGAATTCGATGAAACCTGGAAAGCCAAGATTAAACTATAGCCCAGATATGGTATCAATGCTCCATTTTTGTTTTCATATGAATTTAGTAAAAATAAAGTAAAGCAAGAGGATACAGATAGTTTCTGTAGCAGCACAAGAAGCTGGCCATTTTCTAGGATCTTTAGCGTTAGATTGGGTTTCACTTGCCGTCATATGCCTCATTGAAAGGGTACTGTGTTCTTAGACGTACCTGGCTCCCCACATTGCTACATAAAATTGAATCAACGAAAAGTATGTTTTCTTCTTCGTTTTATTAGGGGAGAGTGGCGACAGCCTAGATTCTCCGATGCATTGGGAAGAATGACGTCACAGGAACGCATGTCTCACGTTGGCTCTATGTCCCTCGATGGATGGTCATAGCCTGCCGCTAACCTGGGTGTGGGAGGCGTGTCAGAATTCTTGCGGTCCTCTGTTGAATTCGCACTGTTTTGGTTGGTTGGTTGTTTTTGTTTTATGGCATATCAACCTCGGTGGGTCATTTATTGCCAACTAAAATTTATTTATTTATTGTTGGTAATACCTTTTTCTTTTCAACAATTTATTGTTGTTTTTATATAAGTTTTGTGTCTAGTAATACTTTTTTCTTTTCGAGTCCCAAGATTCATTGGGATTTGTTTTTAAGAGCAGGGTCCCCCAGTCTAACCCTGTTATATAACCCATAACTGAAGGGAAGAGACGGATTAACGCCTTTTCCAAGGGTACCGGTACTTAAGTGAGTGCAGGGTATTCAACTGGCATTCGAACTCGGCTCACCGATTTCTCTTTCCAAGCCGATATCCACTTCATCACAACGCACATCCGTCACTAAACGCTTACAGCACATGGTATTCCCAAGCGGTCACCCATCTATCTACTGACCAGGCTCAATGTTGCTTAACTTCGGTGATCGAGCGAGAACCGGTGTAATCAACGTGATATGGCCGTAAGCCCGCTGTTTTGGACTTCTAAACAGAACACAGAAAAATGTGACCCATCAGTGTCATAATACAACGTCCACGAGTCACTGCTGTCCTTTCTGGTCCTGGCCTTCGCGTTCTATCACAAGTGGCACTTAATGACTGGAAAAAATGCCCTTCTTCCGTTGAATAAAAAACAGGATTCGTTTGGCAGACTGTGATTATATTAATTAATATGCAAAAGACGTCGTGGATTGTTTTCCTATTTCATTACTTGTCCATATCGACCATCTTTATATATGCAGAATATATGTGCGGAGAAAGAAACTATAAAGGAATTGAATCGTGAGGAAATCATAATTAATCAATAGTAATAATTAATAACAATGAAAAAGTAAAAAAAAAGTAGTTCTTAAAAATTATTACTTTATTATCATAATTACTAATTATATGGAAATATAATGCAATAAATAAGAACTAAACGAGATCACTAGATATGAAAAGTGAATGAGGGTGTTTGTTCCAAACATATAGTAATTCTTGGAGAAAAGCTGAGTGGAACCTCTTCCCTACAAATAGATACGAGAGAATTAAAGTCGATTCGACTTTGTTGATGTAACAGTGGGTATTCGAGAATGATGTGTCTGGACGGATACGGCAAGGTTGTGTTTTCTAAACCAATTTATATACCCTATGCAGTCAGAAGATTCTAGAAGAATGAGATGACAGATATTGAAAATAAAAGCTATGCAGCTAAAATCTCGCCTTCAGTCATTTTCTCACTGACGTGATTTGGCGTCCTTCTGTCTTTTCTACAAATATTTTAATGGCAACCGTTCTGATGAGCCTTTTGCCCTAGTGCCCTGTCTACGTGAATTTAAGCGTGCTTCTAGTTCGGCAGCGAGGTCCTACCTTTTTACCGTTGAAATAGTTAAATGACAACCGCCTCTTCTACTCGAATAGTTTCTTTTCTCCCACTTCCCGACTGCAGAACTCATTCCATTTTACTTGCTTTTCTGATAGCAACAATCTCCAAAAATATACATGCAACGTCAGTTGGCATTTTCTATTTTCTTGTATCCAGTTAATCGTTTAACCTTTTTTCAATACCCAAAGTACCCAGTTCTCTCAATTTAAGCTCTGCTTAACAGCAGAGGTCTCATCTTGCTTGGAGTAAAATTTTTGGATAAAATAAAATTTTAAAAACATTGTGGTAATGGCAGATTAAGAAAGAAAACTGAAAAAAAAAACAGACAAAGAAGAAGCAAAATTGCCATGGAAGATATGAAACAGAATAGCTGTCTCTCAGCAAAAACCACAAAGCAAATTACCTGTCAGTAACTCAAACCTCAAGAAGCTGCCAATATTTCGATAGAGTATAGGATATGCGTTGTTGTGTTAATGGATATCGACTCGGAATGAGAAATCGGCGAGCTGAGTTCGAATTCCAGTCGAATCCGTTTCCTTTACTTACGGACAAATACCCTTAGGGAAGGTATTATTCCGTCTTTTCTCCCTCTAGCTATTAGAGGTCCATTGCTTTTGGCGGAAACCAATCTACCGCACAAAGTATTGACAACCTATTGCTGGAAACTTTTACGCCTAGTCACTCATGCCCAAGCATGTACCACGTATGACAATTAACTGATTGATAATAGCAGACATTGGTAATTGTGACATTAACCTGAATCTTCCTTCTTTTTAGCATTAATAAGTTTTCACCATCCCTGCCAGTCCCTGTTCTGCCATTCACTTACACAAGTTTGTTTGGACGTTTTTCTCTATTTTCCCTTTTACTTCCAACATGTCCGTTGAGTATCACTTTCACTAAGCTTTCCTATCTTCCTCATTATGTGTCAAAAAATGTTTAATTCTTGGGTCTAAGTATATCATTTCTTGTTCCCATTTTCCTAAAATCAACCAATTCACACTCTGCCCCCGTCTTTTTAACAGGCCAAAATGAAGATTAATGAGTTGTTTCCTTTTTAGAATTGGATTCCGGGTCCTTCTAAATTTTTCTCGTTCTTTTTCACTCCCAGTTACCTCTTGCATTTAGAGGTTTTACCAAATTGCTCGGGACGAAATGATTAAAAACTAAGTTTATGTTATTACTAGCAGTATAGCCCGGCGTTGCTCGGGTGTAATGAAAACTTTAAAACTAATCCATGGTCCTGGAGCTCAGACTCTTTGGAAGTTGGCAGGAAAGAATAAAAAGCAATAGTTGTTTCCAGTAAAAGCGAAACGGTAGACTGAAAGAAAAATGAATGGATGTAAATCAAATTTTGATTTCCTGGTATCGATATCAAATAAGTTTTTTTGTCGTAAACTGAATTTTGAAGGTTAAATAAGTCCTCTGTGTAAATAGTATCATGGCTGAGACGAAGAACTAAAATTATACCTACTTAGAGCCAAACCCGAAGCAAAAACTAAAATAAAAGTGCTGAAAAAATACAAACATACAGGCAGATAAACACCCACACACACAAAGACCTTGCCTTTTCATATATATATATATATATGTATATTATCGATTTTCTGCACTATTGTAAGAACTTCAACCTTGAAACTTTTGAATATCGTTTCTTATGTCTTTGTCTATGAGTGTATCAAATTTGATTAAAATCGGACCACTCCTTCAATAACCCGATTTTTTCGATTATCGATTTTCGATATTTATCGGGGGTACCTCGGCACAAAACCTAGCTCAGAACACGTGCAGACGCTTATAGTACAACTGTGTAAATTTTCAAGAAAATTGGTTCAGCCGTTTCGGAGTCTATAGGTAACGGGGACACACACACACACACAGACAAAGTTCCATTTATAAATATGTTTAGATCATAATTCTTTTTTAGAACCATATTTCTGTTGCCTCAAGTCTTTTCTGCATTTATAATGATATTTCCTAGCATTTCCTGATATATAGGCAGACTGATATTACATAATAATATATGATTTTTTCTGTTTTTAACGCAACTTTCACATTACTTAATCTATGGCTTAGCTTTGTGACTCCTTATTTCGGTGTCACTGATTTCGTCCTCTGTCAAATCAGAGGGGAAAAAGTCCATTAAAAACAAATAATAATTGAAATAAAAGCTGTTATGGTACCCTCCTGCGAGGAATGAACTTTTCCTCTTGCTACGTATAAGTTGCTTGCATGATTGCTAGAGAGCATTTAACAGGGCAGTCAAGTACAGCAGCTAACGAGAACAGTTAACGACAGCTATTAGCCAGGCAGCGTAATAATACCTTCGGACTTCCTTATTTCTAATATTACTTATTATTAACAATTCCTGTGAATTTCTTGTTTCTTGTTATGCTAATACACTGTGTTGAATCTACCTTCTTGTTCCGTGTCTTACTTCCGGCGCAAACCGGTCACTACAACTTTGCGACGAAGTTTCGCCACAAAACCACCAAAAAAAAAAATGCAAAGTGTCAGCATCTTCTGCAACATTTAATCTTCTTCATGGCAGTGAAAGCTGGATAATTTTCTTACATCTGAAGAAAAAACTTGAAGCGACAGAGAAAAACTTCCTCCGACGGATGTTAAAAATCTTATGAAAGAAATATGAGAGAAAAGAGGAGGTTTTAAGAACAGAAAATACTAATTCTGTTAACAATGAGCTGAAATCTGTAGAACCCATGATAAGAAAAGAAGACTTCGGGATGTTAACACCCAGAGGGATGTTTGAAGGTAAGTAATGTAAAGAAAACAACGAGAATTCTATTGTTTAATATTAATACTTCATCAATACGAGACTCAAAAGCCACTAAAGGTGGATATTGCTCTTAATAGCAATGATGGATGACGTGTGTGATATATATAAAATAGAAAGTATAATTATTGTGAAACTAAATAAGATAGATAATTATTGACTGTTGATTTGAATAGATTAAAACCGTAGTTTTTAAGGAAGCACTCACGGGGGAGTAATTTT
>JBBBDQ010000397.1:637500-772500 GCA_037127315.1 Ascarosepion bandense
AGTATTTTAAAAACAAGGGGTTTATTGACAGTCCCTAAGGGCCTTTCGTCCAATAAATCATAGTTGGAAATATAAATCAAACGAAAAGAACAGCAACAAAAATGAAGACCAAAAAAAAAAAGAAGAAAAAAAGAAAAAAGAAAAAAGGGGTGCGGAGGAAACACGTTAAAATAAATAAACATATAAATATATATACTTATAACGAGGGGAGGAACAATTGCGTGTAAATAATTAGCGAGGGTCAGTTAAAATAAAACATCCCTCAACAAATGTAGCAACTTATTTTTACTGTGACTTGCTAAATATTTACACACGATTGTTCCGCCCTTAGTTATAAGTACATATATTTATTATATGTATATTTATTTTAACGTCGTGTTGGCCACCAATTTTTTTATTTTTTTTTTTTGCTCTTCATTTCCGTTGCTGTTTTTTTCGTTTGATTTATATGTCCAACGATTTTCTTCTGATGAGATGTTGGATGTAAAAAAACAAAATGAACAAAATTTATAAACAATGTTGTTAAATAATGTCCGACGAGAAACTGCGGTTATTTTATTTAATTATTTCTTCTTATGTTCATATAACTATTTTTTAGTCATATACATAGAGAAGACTCGGATAATTTTGTATGATTTATCTCCAGAAAGAACAAAATAAAGAAACAAGAAGAATTAAAAAAGGTTACACACAATTCATTGTCAGACGTTTTTGCCAAAAACTTGGTATAAAAAAGGAAATACTGCCCAAACACACAATTATACATACATACATACATACATACATACATACATACATACATACATATATATATATATATATATATTTTTTTTTTTTTTTTTTTTTTTTTTTTTTTCTGATTCCATGGCTTAGGGATTACCGACTCCGACTGACACCAAATCGGTCGAGTTACGATCCCGGCCTGGAGCAAGTGGATGTCTAGTGATGAGCTGTGATACAGCGTATGTGGATGATGAATCAACACACACACACACACACACACACACACACACACACACACACACACACACACACACACATCATATATATATATATATATATATATATATATAGTGTTTTATTGCAAAGGATTACTGTCTCTGTAACTGACCATGTTCATGCTGACTTCGATGTTTAAGGAAATTTGCCCCGATAAATGAAGGCAGCATAACGGTGTCCCTACGAAACTTTGTAGGTGCCACAAACAACAAATCCTTGACACTAAAAATATCAATGCTCTATATACACTCCAATATCGAGAATACATTTTATCAGTATAAAAAAAACACCATCATAGCGTAAAACATTATCCTAACACAACACTATATCTATCTATCTATATATATATATATATATATATATATATATATAGTATTAAATTGAAGAAAAGCTTTTTAGGTAAGCAAATGTTTTTGTCATAATATGCTTGATATCAAGATAGAAAAAAGAATTAATATTGAGAAGCTTAGATGAGCAGAGTAATTTTACTCCTAAAGACGGTCGTGAAGAAATTTTTGCGATGTCTTCTCTCTTCATTTTTTTCAACTAAGTGATAAAACTCTCCACATTCATTATATATATATATATGTATGTATATATATATATATATATATATATATATATATATATATATATATTGATTATATATATATATATATATGTGTGTGTGTGTGTGTGTGGGTTTGTGTGTGTGTATCTTGGTAGCAGTTTTTTTATACTAGTTCGGTTAATATCAAATAATGAACTTTGTTAAAGATTAAAAAATATTTTTTCATATTTAGGATTATCTTACTGGTTCTCTGAGAAATTCCAAGTATAAGTTGTGAAATGTTTAAAAAATTTAGGCTTTCATATGTCATTATCAAAGAAATTTTGTTTTCGTGATATGTCGGTTTCATCATTTTTAAATATCACGACATCGCCTATCATGTTTGTTTTTTTTTGTACACCGCCTTCAATTGATGGTTCGTGTTGTCATGTTTATAAGTTTTATGTAAAACATTGAATGCATCCATCCCCAATTTGATAATATCTTATTGCTGTTGATTATGCTTAATCTTTTTTTAGTATTTGTTGTCGTTTTTTTTTACAATCTAATGTCTGTATAGTTTGCGTGTTATTCGGTTTTATACTTCGGTGTTATGTTTCGTGATGATGTGCAACTTAATAAAAAATCAGGTTAATCGTCGTGTTAATGTAGTGGTTGTTAGCTAATATATGCACAGTCTGAATTTATTATTAGACGTATTTTTGAAATGGGGTGCGGTATCCATAGACAATATTATTTCGAAATATGAGAAAAAGATAATTTTAAATTAATGAGCAAAACCTTTTTTTAGATAATTAAACAAACCCACACGCACATGTGTATTTCTTTGTTTGTTTGTGTTTGTGTGTGTGAATTTAAAAAAAAGGAAACTTGGTTGATCCAACGTGTTTCATCCTCTAATAGACTTTATCAAGGCAAATGTAAATATTTTGTTTTGTTAAGAGGATTTATAAACGAAAATAAAAATGCTGTTAAATTTAAATTCAATTAAATTAACCGAAAAGTCCAAGTTAATAATTATAATAAAATCCGTAAAAATTACAATTTCATCACAGGACGAACCACGTCGGAAAATATAAATCTTTATTTGGTCCTTTTTGCTTTTTGGTATTATATCTATCTATCTATCTATCTATCTATCTATCTATCTATCTATCTATCTATCTATCTATATATATATATATGTGTGTGTGTGTGTGTGTGTGTGTGTGTGTGTGTGTGTATAGAGTGCGACGAATAAAATGCCTGTTTTTGAAAAAGTGTCTGTCTACTCGGGTCAAAGCTGTGAATAAACTGTCCGAACTACATATTGTCTGCGAATGTGTTATATATATATATATATATATATATATATATATATATATATATATATATACGTATAAACATATGAACCTACACAGAGAAACACACAGACATGGTGAGATGGATGGATTTTCATTCAAATTAAGATAAACCGATAATAGCACGGACATCCTACTTGAAGAGAATTGTGGTGCAGTAGATATCGGCTTGGAACGAGAAATCGGGGAGCCGAGTTCAAATTCCAGTTGAGTTCTTTGCATTCACTTATACTCAAATACCATTGGGAAAGTTATTAATCCCTCTCTTCTCTCCAGTTATGGGTTAAATAACAGGACAGATTGGGTTCTATAGCCTTGGTCAGCAATCAGTCTACCGCAGAAAGTAATGGCAGCCTACTGCGGGATAATCTTCTGCCCAGTCAGTCATGTCTCTTTCGAGACATGATCGTATGGCACTTAACCGACCAACCATGTCTGGAATTGAGCACCATAATTATTGCTTACTTTTAAACTATATTTTATCATCTCAATTATAAAGTCTTTCCTAACAGGTAGAAAACTGAAAGTTGTTATAAATAGCAAGTCCTACTAGGCCCTGGCAGTTAACGTAGGCGTTCTCCACATTTCACTTACGGACCAAATCTCTTTTTGATACTTTTGGGAAAGATATTAATCCGTCTATTCCTTCCAGTTATGGGTTAAATAACAGGACAGATTGGGTTCTATAGCTTTGGTCAGCAACCACTCTACCACAGAAAGCAATGGCAACCTACTGCGGGAAAATCTTCTGCCCAGTCAGTCATGTCTCTTCAAGACATGATCGCCCAAGCGTATATCACGTATTAAATGGGGGAATTAAAAAAATATAAAATCGTGACGATTTAACTATTGCACCCTTTATATATATTAGGTGAGAATCAGAGGACAAAATGTACCCGAGAAAACGTTTATGTAATTTAACGTTTAGAACCACTTCCGCTCGAGAAATCTTTATAATAGTAATGCTCTCTTGAGTTGCCCGCATTTCTTCGTAGTCATTTTCACAATACATTTGAATATGCCGTAAATTGGTATAACCGATACTGATCTAATTAAAGTATATATATATATATATATATATACTGTACAGTAAATGATCAATAAATGAAAGTAGGTTAATAGATTCGCAGCTTTGGACGACAGTCTTTGGCATGTCGTTTTGGATCTATGTAATAATTACTATAGAATGAATTAAGTGCCTTGCCAAAGAAGGAAACTATACCGAAAAATAAATACTTTAAAGGCTTTGTCATCATTAAGCTGAACAATTATTGATGAATTGAATCAGATGCTAATGTTTTCGGGGAACGTTTGGCTTAGGAATCGATAAAACGGGAAGGCCATGAATAATTCAAGAAATTGAAACCTTTGTTTTTGACTTTATTTTTTCAACTCGTCACCGCAAAACTACCCCCTTTATCAAGGTTCTGTGTAACACGTTGATTAACTCAGGATATTAAACGAATAAAGGAAATGCCATTATGTCATTTTGACGCTATCTGAACAACATAAGCCGTGAAAGTCACTCAGATAATTAAGAGGTCGCTCCGAGTGCTTAACGAGCTTGTTGAGTTGAAAATTACAACTGATTAGTGAATAGGAAGCCTTACCGGGTGTCTTGTGCAATCTGTTCCATGAATGAGTGGCCAGTGTCTAAACCGGCACCCCTACTTGCTTTCTATTGGTGAAGAGGGTAGTATGTCTCCCCTCAAGAGGAAGACCAAGAGCAATCAGACAGAGGCCAAACAGCCAATACACACACACACACACACACACACACACACACACACACAGAATGTAAAGAACTTCTATTATTTTTAGAACCCCTCTGGGATTTAATCTTACTAGGAGAGGAGAACTCGCATATATCGTTTGAAGGTCATTTGATCCCTTGTTTTCTCTATGGTACAATCCCATTCCCCTGTGTAGGAGAAACTAGGTTTGATCTCTGGAACGCATTTTCTTTATTAACATTCCTCGAAAGCGCAAGCCTTTAGACACACGGCTTAATAAATAAAAATGTATTGTATACTTGAAATACGAAGTGCCCACTATTAGTCAATAAAAGTATAATACCTGATACACGCTTGGGAGACCATGCCTCGAAAGTGAATAACTAAGTGAATGTGCCATTACTTTCTGCGGTGAACTGGTTGCCAACAAAGGCTATAAAACCCAATCTGCCATACTATTTAACCCATATATTGAAGAAGAAGAGACAGATTAATCCCTCTTTTTAGGGTATTTGCGTACAAAGTAACAAATTCAACTGGAATTTGTACTCGCCACTTCGATTTCTCGTTTGCGAGCCGGTATCTACTGCACCACAACTAACATTCGTTCACTATAATACCGGTTAATGCAATAAAACATCAGATTAAAAATAAATTCCATTTTTCTTGAATAACACACACACACACACACACACACACACATATATATATATATATATATATATATAATTCCAAATGAAGAGGACTCAAGGTTTTTTTTTTATTTTAAGTACTCTGGCATTTATTTTATTATAAAGAGTGCTCGATATAATGAGTATTATAGAGCTTTAATATAATATGATTATATAGTTATATATCAATTTTACATTGCGACATAGAAATTTCTATGTTTCGAGATAGGTTATAATCATGTTGATGTGTTTCTGCAGATGATTTACATTTAAATGACAAAATCTTTTGGTTTGCTGTGAATATATGTGGGTGTTTTTTTTAATACATAATTATATATATATATATATATATATATATATATATATATATATATATATGTATATATTTTTTTCTAAACATATACTGTTAAATATAAGAGACAATGAAAATCTATTATGTTTAATGATGAGCCGTTCTAAACATCATATTTTGACTTTAATTTCAGGTTAAAATAAAGACAAAAATTCTCCAATATTTGGATAATTTTTATTAAGTTTCAGCTCACATGAGCCATCTTCAGAGAGGTTAGAAGGACGTTAACATAAAAACAACCACCATCAGCGACGATTTTATCTTGTGTTGACATAAAACTTTGCTAAGCAACAGCAACAGTTACCAAAAATAGCAAACGTAGTTCGCAAATTTGTAATGCGGTTCTATGACGTCACACAGCGTGAGAGCTCGAAATGACAACAGAACCATATATTTAGACGCAATGTAATGTGTTATGACCAGATTTGAACGTGATTTTATTAAGTGTGGTTTGTTTGGATTTAATGTACATGAACTTCAATATCTGAAGGTTCTTTTTACTGTGTGTATGAGTGAGGATTATTGTATTGTTGACTAAAATCTGTCTGTTGTATATATATATATATATATATATATATATATATATATATATATATATTGGACATTGAGGTCAATACCCAGCGGCGACATACATTTATATGTTCAGAATGTGCTTTGTTGCCGATCGTTTAAAATGAATCACTGATACACGTCGACAACAGTTTAATAACGTGACTGACTGTTCCTTTCTTTCTGCGGGCCATTGACAGCGTTCACGTCGCTGACATTTCACCATCATTTACTCTGAGTTATTCTCGAGGGAAACATTGTTGATATGAGGAAAAGACCTGCATAAAAATGATGGCTCTCTTTCTCTGTCTGTCTGTCTACTGTCTGTCTGTCTCTCTCTCTCTTGCGCACTTAATCCTGTTTTAGTAATTCAAAAATTTTAGTAAACCGATTGTCTTTCTGTATATCTAACTGAATGTTTATTTTCTGCATTTCGTTTCTCATCTACGCCAAGCGTTACTTTTTATTTTCTAAATAATTTAATGATTTTCAATTTAGATAAATAGGTTTTTAAATATGAATTAGGCTGTTATATCATAGGAAAAATATTCTAATTGTGAATTTGTTCCAATGATTTTCTCACTGAATTTTGTTAATTATTAATTTGATTCTACAAATTATTATTCTTTCATTTGACGTCACCCTTCAGGAATTGGGCGACCATGGCCTTCCACAAACTCTTTTATTTCTTCGTAGGATTTTTTCTTTTTACCATACTTCCTAGTGAATGTTCTACTATCCATTCACACAGGTGTGTTAGAGAGGTTACTATCCGTTTTCCATCGTTGCTCTTGCTTTCAGTATGCTTTGCTTTCATATATTTGGGAGTGTTAAATTCTCCCCACGTTTTCATGATGTGCCCTATCAATTTCAACTGACTCTTACAAATTCTAATTATAAGTCTCCTTTTTTCACATTTTTTCCATAACATTTACTTGTTACACAGATATTTAGCATTATCAGTATCCTTTTTAGAAACAGATCTATTTTTCCTCTACTTCTTCTATGTGAAGATTGTCCAGCATTCACTGCCATATAAGAGGATTGATATTATATATGATAGAATTGGAGTAGATAGACTAAACTAGCGCCCGGTTCACACTCCACCCACGTATATTAAACAGTTGAAGAGGCGCATCCCTTGTTTCCTGTTTAGGATGTGGTTTCCGGTTTTCTCTTTTCCAATCTCTTCACTCTTATGTAGCCCCTTGCACATCAGTGGCGTTACCGCCTTGCTCGGGGTGATATGATTAAGAAAAAAATATTTCACCATATTTTCTTCGTTTCCAATAATTTCTTTCTATTACATTTGCTTAGCTTTTGAAAGGCATTTTTTGTTATTTCAGTGCTCCTTAGATTTTTAAAAAAAAAATTCTAGATATTTAAATAATCGTGCTTGCTTAATTTTTGCCATCTTCGACACAGTCAATCAGTTAAGTGACATACTTGATCGCTTGGGCGATCAAAACTCTTTCGACCCATGGCTGACTGGGCAAAAGATTTTCTAGCAACATGCTGCCATTTATTTGTTAGGTAGACTGGTTATTAACCAAAGCTATAGAACACAATCGGACCTGCTATTCAATCCATAGCTGAAGAGATGGATTAATACCTTCCCCAAGGGTATTTGCGTATAAGTGAATACGACTGAATCAACTGGTATTCCCAAGGGTATTTGCATGTAAGTGAATACGACTGAATCAACTGGTATTCGAAATCGGTTCTCTGATTTCTTATTCAGAGCCGATATCCACTACACCACAACTTGTACTTTTCAGCAAAATGATGTAATTAACAATTTTTTGTTTTTTCTTCTAGAAACAATTTTTACTAATAATTAATATGGTCCCGTGTTCCTTTCATAAATAATTTTTAAATCATCCATTTCAGCCATTATTTTTCATGCTTTAATTTTGTAATTAACAACTTTAGCCTTGCTTGTCGAAGCCAAATTTAGCAATTATCAGTTTGATTTTCTGCTTGTCTAAGTAAAAAGTTTTAATTATCAATTATCTTCAATAATTGGCTATACAACATTTGGCAATTATCAATTTAATCTTCTAGTCTCAGAAAATTTTACTAATTATCTATTTAGCCTATTCTCGTCAAAGCAAGATTTACTAATTATAATTTTGGTCTTATGCTTGTGTAAGTACGTGATAAGTGCCGAAAAGTTGTAGATCCTACCAATATTAACAAAATTACGGTCAGTGGTCAGCTATTGGGAATCTGTTTTAGTCATTTCCTAGGCTTGTCAAACATTACATCACGTTGAAGTCACCATTGAGAAACTCGTACAGGCAAACGCACATGAAACCTCGCAATTATTAATCTCACATTATGACTAAGCTAACTACTTTATTATCATGTGAACTATGTACATTGCTCGGACTAGTATCCTAATCTTTATTGTCCTATTCATGACATTTCGGCCTTCTTCAGGTGATATACTTTGGAACTTTGAACTGAGCACAGTATACATTGTTCTAGTTCTACGTGCAATACTCTTTTCTGGATATCATAGCTTCGGAATTTGTGGTCCACTGGATAAAGGCGTTGGTCAAAATAATCCTATGATTCGACCCAAAGAGTCGTGAGTTCAATACCTAATCAGAGCAGAGGTCAACAAAAACTTGGAGTGTTGTGTTACTATAAACGGAAATGGCTAAAGCTGAGATATCCAGAAAATAGACATGGTACGTGGAACTCGAACAATCTAAATTCTAGCGTTTATCACCTGAAGATGGCCTGAGCATACAACGACAGAAACGTGGTGAATATGATAATAAAGAAGAGAAAAATATTCCGAACAATGCATATAGTTACAATACCTCATCTCAGAAATATAGACAAATTTCATTATGAATTGGGCAATGTATGTGCGTTGTGGTGCAGCGGATATCGGCTCGGAACGAGAAATCGAGGAGCCGAGTTCAAATTCCAATTAAATGCATTGCAGTCACATATGCGCTAATACCCTTGGGAAAGATGTCAATCCGTTCCTCCCTCCAGTTATGGGTTAAATAACTAGACAGATTCCGATTGATATCCTTGGTGAGCAACCGGTTTACGACAGAAAGTAATAGCAACCTACTGCAGGAAAATCTTCTTCACAGTCAGTCGCATCTCTTTCGAGCCTGAATCGCCCAAACGTGTGTCACGTATGGCACTTAACTGAGTGACTGAAGTTAATTTTATATAGCTATATAAGGATATAAGTAAAACATCATTAATTATTATTAATCTACTTTTATATACCACCAGCAGTATAGCCTGGCGTTGCTCGGGTGTAATGAAAGCTTTAAAACTAATCCATGGTCCTGGAGCTCAGACTCTTTGGACGTTGGCACGAGAGACTAAAAAGCAATAGTTGTTTCCAGTTAAAGCGAAACCGTAGACTGAAAGAAAAATGAATGGATGTAAGTCAAATTTTGATTTCCTGGTATCGATATAAAATTTTCTGCACTATTGTAAGAGCTGCAACATTGAAACTTCTGAGTATCGTTTCTTATGTCTTTGTCTATGAGTGTATCAAATTCGATTAAAATCGGACCACTAGTTATAGAAGCCGATTTTTTCGATTATCGATTTTCGATAATTATCAGGGGTACCTCGACACAAAACCTAGCTAAGAACACTGTGTAAATTTTCAAGAAAATCGGTTCAGCCGTTTCGGAGTCTATAGGTAACCTACACAGACACACACACACACAGACACACACACAGATAAAGTTCCATTTATAAATAAGTTTAAATAGCAATTTTTCTAGAATCAGTTGATTAATACAATTAACAAATTATTTTTTAAAAAGTTATTGTTTTCAGAAAATATGCGCTGTGGCGTAATGGTTAGCGTATCAAATGAAAAATAGGTTTTATTGTCGGCATCTTTTGCGGGGATAGTATGAATTTATCTATTTTCCCCAATTTTGTGGAATAAATAGTAGATCAGACTTCACTTTTTAGCATTGCTTGTTACATGCCTAATAAAGTTATAACTAGTTAAAAAGTGAGTGGGCATAGTTTTAACAATATAATCGCTTGAAAATCATACTTTCTATGGAAACTGCAGTAGTAACGATGAACGTTGTGATATTTTGGTCCCACACTTTACAAATGGAGTGTGCTTCTCTATCAAAATCAGTCCGTACGAAATGCTTTATATAAACTGAATTACTGGTGAAATCTAATAATGAATAATATTACTTTATTACTGTGTAAATTTGTTATTAAAATAATTAAAAAAAAATTAAACATGAGGCAATGAATGCAAATTGTATGTAACCATTCATATTGTTGTGTTGTAAAAATACGATACAAACAACTGAGTTGTTAGTCCGAGTGGTCAAAACTAAGGAACACACGATTAAATTAACAATAAGGTTTATTGTACTTCTTCTTCTATGTGCCCTGTCCCTTCAGGACGTAGGCGATCATGGTTCTCCACGTCTCCCTTGGGCTCTTAGTATGTTTGCTCCTGTTACATCTCGCAACCCCCGTTCCGTCATCCACCTGATCAGGCCCTGCAAATATGTTATCCGCTGCCTTCCTCTGTCTCTTGCCTTCTATCTGGCCTGTCAATATCAGGTTCTCCAAGATCTCCTTCCTTATTGCATGTCCCAGGAACTTCAGTTGTCTCTTTCTGATGCTCAGTATTAATTTTCTTTTTTGTTGCCTTTCTTTCCAACACTTCATCGTTGCTTGAATGATCAGTCCACGATATCCGCAGTATCCTTCTGTAGAACCACATTTCTCTCCTTAGTCCTTGCCTCTTTCCGAATTATATTCACGATGTGCCGCGGAACATTCTCAGATCTTTCGTGAATATCTATGGAGATGAAATTCTGATTTATAAGTGTGTTGTGTCGTGAAAATACGATACAAACAAATGAGTGGTGAGTCCGAGTGGTAAAGACTAAGGAACACAAGATTAAATTAACAATAAGGTTTATTTTACTAAAGGTCGAAATATTAAGAGTCCACACATTAGTCACTATGTACAAAAATGGAGCGTAAAGTACTTCCGTCCGTTCCTGGTCGTCTTTCGGTTATCAACTCGCTCGTAATCTACTGCGTGGTATATTTATAATGGGTGACAGTCCATTGCTAGGGAAGACAGTTTCTTTCATTACAACACATATAAATAAAGGATTTCTTCATACCATTCGTTAGTAAATATTCCAATAAGGACTTTCTTTAAACTTCTACTTACTGGCACATTTTTGTGTCAGATATCGACCCAAATCATCTCTGAGTTGCGTCTCAGTCCTCGAAGACAGAGTGCGACTCAATTGTAGCTACGTCCGCGAGGACCGGGTTGCTTCTGAGAAAAATTACTGAATAGATGCACGGTCTCGGAGAACATTGTCCCGCGGCCACGCAACCCCATTGCAGCAGAAGGGTGGTCTGGGGAATTTTTGTCACTCTGCCCCGCCGTACGCGGTCGGGTCCCCACCTAAAAAAGACCTTGTGTCATATCTCACTCCAGTGGGGGAGCAGCGTAAATATCCTTACTATAAACTTTCCGAAACAAAATCTACCATAAGGTAATGGAATGAGAGTTGTGACGGTAAATAGCCTAAATTCATAATAAGATTTCAAAATGTGGAATTAATGAAACGCTATAAACTCGAAGCACCTCCATATATGGGTAGACTAAGAGAATTAGTATTGGAGATTAGGAAAATGAATATAGCATAGTTTTCGCTAGAGGTAGTTTAGTTCAAATCTTCAAAGTATTCTTATTTTATGTTCCGTAATTTTTCAGGACGTAGGCGATAAGGGGCCTCCGTATTTTCCTGTTACTTTTAGCTCCTCATCAGTTTTGTCTTGTTATTTGTCCCAAGCCCTGTTCTGCCATCCATTTGCTCAAGCCCATCAATTATTTTACGTGCTGTTTTCATTTCTCCCTTTTTTCCGCAATCTGCCCAGTGAGTATCAGATTTTTCAAGTTCTTTCTTCATTACGCGCATCAGCAGTATTAATTGCCTTTTCCTGATGTTACATTTTGTCTTATTTGCCCCAAACTCTGTTCTGACATCCATTTGCTCAAGTCCATCAATTATTTTAAGTGCTGCTCTTCTTTCTCACTGTTTCTCTCAGTCTGTCCCAATCATATTTTTCAGGTTACACTTCCTGATTCAGTCAGTTAAGTGCCATACGTGATGCACGCTTGGGCGATCATGTCTCTTTCGAGACGTGACTGACTGGGCAGAATATTATCCCGCAGTAGGTTGCCATTGCTTTCTCCGGTATACTGATTGCCAGCCAAGGCTATAGAACCCAATCTGTCCTGTTATTTAACCTATAACTGGAGGGAAGAGACGGATTAATACCTATGTGACCCAAAAATTTCAACTGTCTCTTCCTGATGTTAAGGATATGTTTCCTTTTTATTTTCATTTTCTCTAAAACTTTGTCCTTGCAAACATGTTCGGCCAATAGTATTCTCAAAATATTTCTGATGTTTCATATCTCTTCTTCAACTTTGAGGGGATTGTCCAGCATTCGCTCTCATACATGAGGACAGATATCCCGTAACAGTTCCATACTCATTTCTTTGTTTCTAAATGGTTTGAAATCAGAGTTGTCATTTCGTTAATTTTTTTAAAATCATTTCGCCCCAAGCAACGCATTCCACTGCTACTATTGCGCAGGGGGTTACATAGGGGAAAGTGATGAGAAAGAGTGGTTAGATATAGGAAATGTCAGAAGGAGGATGATAGATGGGTAAGGATACTAAGGCTGGGTGTTGGGTAGATGAGAAGAGTGTTTGAATGAATGGATGCAAGTTAGTGTGTTAGGGGGTGTCTATTGACCTTACATTTAAACTCCTGGAAATTATAGCTGTCGGGTAAGCAAATATGTGGAAGAGAATTCCACAGGCAAGAAAAAGAAGCTGTTGGAGTAGAATTGCGGTTACATTTTATCGGTTTCACTGTAAAAGGGAGGGACATAGTCGCTATTCTAGTATCTTGTGCAAATTCGTACCTAGGGGACACCAGTGATCTGAGTATATCGGAGCAGAAGACGTGAAAGTATTTATAGAAAAGACACAGAGAAGCCACGTCACGCCGGTGAGAGAGTGACTGCAGCCGGTCTGCCAAGTCGGTATCGATCAAATTACAGATTCTTCGTTGTATTTTGTCAAGAACCCCGAGGAGAATAGCAGAGGCACCCGACCAGATGTGGCAGCAGTATTCAATACTCGGGCGGATGGTAGATTTATATATGTGCAGGATTGATTCAGACGGGAAAAAACTCTGGGCCCTGCACAGAGAACCGACTTTCATAGCAGCGGATTTAGCAATGGATTCGATATAGTCTTTCCATTTGAGGTCCGCTGAGAGTGTGATGTCAAGGAGGCGTAGTGTTTTACTCTCTGGGGGGCAAGCCTGTTCCATACTAATGGGAAGTAGGTGCGATTGTCTATGATGGTTAATTGATAGCCGCTTAGTTTTGGAAGCATTAAAATTTACGAGCCATTTCTTACCCCAGTCCACTACGGATAATTTTGGTGTTGGACTGTAACTGAAATCAGAAGTTCATCCTTGCGTTGCATTGTTGAAAACACGACTAAAAAAAAAACAAAACAGAAATACGTAAGAAGGATTAAGTATGTCTTGATTTTTCTTGTGTTTTACCATCGTTTTGTGTGTGTGTGAGTAGCGTAAGTTCTATTGGTAAGCGTTATGGGACCTACCCTTTTTGAACTATAATGAATCTTCCTATTATTTACTGAAGAAATGTGCCCCAGAACTACTGAAGAAATGTGCCCCAGAACTTACTGAAGAAATGTGCTACAGAACTCTCCTCTGTCCTCTCTAAACTCTATAACCTCTGCCTATCTGCTTCCTGCTTTCCTGCCTGTTGGAAGTCCTCCTGCGTAGTACCTATATTTAAGAATTCTGGCGAACCCTCAGACCCCGCCAATTACCGTCCTATTAGTCTCCTTCCAATCTTTGGCAAAGTTTTCGAAGCCATTATCAACGCCGAGGTGATTCAGCATCTTATGACCAACGGGCTTCTCTCTGACAAACAGTATGGGTTTCGCTTCACCAGGTCTACTGCTGATATGCTAACGACTATGACCGAGTACATATACCAGGCACTCGACAAGAATGGTGAAGCCCGAACCGTTGCCTTGGATATCTCCAAAGCATTCGACAGGGTCTGGCATGCTGGCCTCTTGTGCAAACTGCGGAGCTATGGGATAACTGGACATCTGTTTGACCTCATCCAGTCCTTCCTCTCTAACCGCACATTAAAGGTGGTATTAAATGGGCATGCCTCCCAAAACTACCAGACGAACGCGGGCGTCCCTCAAGGTTCTATCCTAGGTCCCACGCTCTTTCTGATCTACATTAATGATCTCCCCGACACCATTAGATCCCAAGTTGGCATGTATGCCGACGACACAACAATCTACTCCCGCATCGATCAGAAACCAGGTCTGGACGACAAAGTGAACCTCGCTGCCGCACTTGAAAGGGACCTCCAATCCGTAGTGACCTGGGGTAGGAAATGGTTGGTAAATTTCAATGCCTCTAAAACAAAGCTGTTATCAACTAACCACCATAGACAAGCGCATCTACCTCCCATTAGCATGGGACAGGCTAGCCTCACAGAGAGTAAAATAGTACGTCTCCTTGGCCTTACACTCTCGGCGGACCTCAAATGGAATGACTATATTGAATCCATTGCCAAATCTGCTGCTATGAAAGTGGGCTCCCTGTGCAGGGCCCGGAAATTTTTGCCACCTGAAACTATTCTGCACATATACAAATCTACCATCCGCCCGTGTATTGAATATTGCTGCCATATCTGGTCGGGTGCCCCTGCTGCTCTCCTTGGACTTCTTGACAAAATACAAAGGAGGATCTGTAACGTGGTTGATACTGACTTGGCAGACCGGCTGCAGCCGCTCTCACACCGGCGTGATGTAGCTTCCCTGTGCCTCTTCTACAAGTATTTTCATGGCTTCTGCTCCGATGAGCTTAGATCACTGGTGCCGCCTAAGCACGAATTTACACGAGATACTAGATAAGCAACTAGGTCCCACCCTTTTAAACAAATAAGATGTAACCGTAAATTCTACTCCAACAGCTTCTTTTCTCGCGCTTCCCGCCTGTGGAACTCCCTTCCACAAGTCTGCTTTCCCGACAGTTACAATCTCCAGGTGTTTAAATGTAGGGTCAATAGACACCTCCTATCACACGAACTCCCAACTATTCTCACAACACTCTCATCTACCCAACCCTCATTCTCGGTGTCCTTACCCGCCTATCACCCACCCTCTGTCATTTCCTATATTTAATCAGCCTTTCTCCACTCTACGTAGCCCCCTGCACAGTAGTGGCAGTGACATGCCTTGCTCGGGGTGAAACGCTTATAAAAAAAAAAATACCAGGAGAATGTGCTTCTCGGATGGAGTTGAGTTGGGTTGAGTCAGCCCGCTCTAATACTTGGCAGTCAGACTGACGTTTAACACTCTTGTGTTTGTTTTCCTTTTAATATGTATGCTTCACTAATTCCCGAGTTCAAGTTTTCTTCCGGACCTATTCTGGGTCTACAACAGTAAGGAAAGTGGACTCGGCGTGCAGAGTTCAAATCGCGATAGATCTGCTCCGTTCACTCTCGCAGAACAACCCCTGGGAAATGTATGAATCTAATTTCTCTTACACAACTATTTAGGCGGAGAAATCTGGTCAGGAATAGCCAGTCTAAAGGAGAAAGACTGATCAGAACTCAGAGAAGAAGGCAACGTAAACGACTCAATAATATATCCCATGAAATTATACCAATTGACAGATTATAAAGAAAATAGAAGCGTAGAGAGACATTGTCTTCATCCTAAATGGACCGGGCATTATCTATCTATCTATCTATCTTAATTTATTCATTATCTATTTATCTTTGTTCATTATTGTTCATTTTTTGAAATTTAACCAAAGAAAACACCAGCTTTTAGGCTAGTAACCAGTTGTCATAGTAACCGCCATCCCAGGTCACTAACGAAAAATTTATTTAGAAAATGAGTCGTTTCATTTCATATATTAGCGTTCCATAAAACATTTTATTTGTTTACTTTTTATCAAACAAATGTAAGCGTCTTTAATTTCTAAACACTAATGGTTCAACCACATTTGTTTATTATTTTTTTTATCAAATATTTTTTCTTTCCTTGTTATGAATACATTCTTTAAAATTCTCTATCCTAACTGATTTTATTAAATATTTTTGTACAATTTTCAAGTTATTTTTTTCATTAATTTCATCCGAAGCAAAACTATATAACCACTAAGGCGTTCTGAGGCTACTGATAACAGGAAGATATTATAAGATGAATAAATATTATATCTTTATTTCTCTATTATAAGTGCAGATATTGTTTTTAGTGTACTTGATTGCTATGTAATGTCTGTTCTTCAATATGGCAGTGAATGCTGGACAATATCATTAAAGATGAAGGAAAACCTTGAAGCAGCTGAAATGTGATTCTACAGAAGGATGCTGCGGATATCATGGATCGAGCATGTGAGCAATGATGAGGTTACAGAAAGGATGGAAACGAAAAGAAAATTTATACTGAGCATCAGGAAAATACAGCTGAAGTTTATGGGACATGTGATGAGGAAGGGAGGCTTGGAGAATTTGCTACTCACAGGTCAGATAGCGGGAAAGAGAAACACAAGAAAGCAGCTGATAACATATTTGAAGAGCTTGAGCTGGTGGATAGAAGAGCGGGGTTCGGGTGGGGCAACAGGAGAAAGCGTGCTAAGAGCTACCAGGGATAGGGAGACATGAAAGACCATGATCGTCTACGTCTTGAAGGGACATGGAACATAGAAGAAGAAGTATTTTAAATCAAGAAACGGTTTAAATTTGAAGTTTAATAATCTTGGAGTCAATGATGCAATGAGTATCGAATGAGTAACTTACAATAATAAATATCATAAACTTTGAAGTGACCTATCATTTTACTTTTCTACAACACTGATCTACTACATTTATCTAATGATCCAAATATCTTTTAAGTCATATTGATGAACAGTTATCATGAAGCACTCAATTTCTATCCCAATTGTGGCGTCCAGTTATTGTCGCTATACATTCAGTAACAAAATTTACTGTTGAGAAATAACAGAAATAAGCTTTCATGAAATTCTTAAACCCTGCACATGCGCATTTCACGAATATTCAGACTGTTAGACGATACTAAATATACTGTTTGAAATAAGGACGGAGCATCTACTCAAATTAGGGGGTCCACTGGAAGTAAAGTTTAAGTATGAAAATGTGTCGGGTTAATAAATAAGGGACCGATTATTTCTTTGGAAACTGCTTTGTTTACGTTTAGATACAAAAACGAAGCAGATATGAAATTTGGAGAGTCTATGTTCGTGGTCGAATCGGTATAAGCACCGCAGATCTAAATATGGTTTATCTTGTCAAGGGAAAGCAGGTTCAAATCCTGTCGGTGGGAACACATTTTTCTTAAATAAAATTTCTCGAATATTCAGACCAGTTAACAATTAAACAAATTATCAGTTTGAAAGTTTGAAAACGTCTGTTCAAATATGTGTCTACTAGTGTTAACTTTTATCCGACAAAAAATGTTGTTGGATTAATAAAAATAAAGGATCCATACATGAAGGGGCTTAAGTTATTTCATCACAATTTGTTATTACGAAGTGTTCGTATGTAGCTCTGGTTGAAATTCGAACTCTCTCTCCAATTTTTTTATTACTTTAACTGTTAACCCAAACCATATCAAGAGAGGTCATCTTGCAAGGATCGAACTCGCTATATTTGGAACGGACTCTCTTATCTAGAAATGAAGCTATCGTTCTGTGAGCGTCATTCTAAATAAATATATTAAATCATGCTGAATTTGGCAACGAACCACATGGAGTGAACTTTGATAGTAGCAAAAGATTAACAAGATAACCAGCTCGGAATCCATCGCGTAGGTCGTGGTCAAAAATTGCTGCCATTATTAGAAGCAAGTACTTGATGACTGATGAGCAGAATGGCATGTGCAATTTCTGCTATTTTGTCTTAACAAATAATCTCTGGCGTCAGGATAATGGATGGTCTCACGAGCATTACACAGAAAAACGTTACTACGCCTACATAACTGTGGAAATATGCATTAGAAACAACATAGGTATATTGATTCGACATACAAACTTGGGCCTCCGAATCCCATCGTAAGATTTGCTATTTAAGAACAGTTCGCGAAATAAATCATAAGTGAATGTTCTTTCGACAGGCTGTCATAAATCAGACGTTCTTTTTAAACTGACCAAAATCGTGTAAGCTTTTAAATTCAACTTATTTATATATATATATATATATATATATATATATAGTGACATAAATTAATAAATATACATATGAGAGTGCACATATGTATAGTCTTATTATTTAGGTGTTAATAAAACAGTGCTCAATATATAAACATATCTGTGTTATATATATATATATATATATATATATATATATATATATATATGTATATATATCTGAGTGAATACAGAACGAAGAAAGAATTTTTACAACGTCCAAAACATTAATTTAAAACAGTGCTCGATATATAATATATAGAACTGTAGTATTTATTGTAAATTATATTTTAGAATTTGTACATAATTTTTTTTATTTATATATATCCACTACAAATTCCCTTATCACTAACCCCCACCAACATCCCACACACAACTGACCAAATATAAAAAAAGAAGCTTTCCATTCCTTTTCATACCGCCTGATCAGACATTGAAGTTTTAATGTCGAAACAAGTGTACGATTTGTAGGGGATATATTTAAAAAAATATGTACATGTTCTAAAATATAATTTATTATATATATATATATATATATATATATATATATATATATATATAATACAGCTCTGTTCATACATTGAACACGGTTTTATTAACACTTAAATCATAAAAGTACACACACACACACACACACACACACACACACACACACACATATATATATATATATATATTATTTGTCAAAATACTCGTTTAAGACCCATTCTAATATAATATTGCCTCCCTTTTTATTCTGTTAGCAAACCATACAATATTTATATTATTCGGATAATTGTTTTCCTCTTTGCCCCCATTTGTACGATGTTTCGGCCGTTGTACACTCCGGTCTTCTTTAGGTGCTAGGAATTTCGAACCGAACCCTTTATTACAATCGCTGGAGTATATGAACTCCATTCCTTTGCTTAGAGCCTCTACTGCTCACATGGTCCAGTGGATATAGACGTTGGTTAGTTCCTGTGACTTGACCCAGAGTTGTGAATTCAAAACAGCAGTGGTGAACAAGTAACTTACATGGTTAGAGGGAGATAACTAATGACAACCAGTAGAGGCTCTAAGCAAAGGAATGTATTTCATATACCATAGTGATTGTAATAAAGGGTTCGGTTCGAAATTTCTAGCAGCTGAAGAAGGCCGGAGCGTACAACGGCCAAAACGTCGTACAAATGGCAACAAAGATGAGAACAATAGTCTGAATAATGTCAATACTCTAAATACTTCTTTATCTCAGAAATATTGACAAATACCAAGCTAGACCATATTAATTTAAAAAAAATTTTTTTTTTCAGAAAACTTTTAATAGAGCTGAATATTACATGAGGTTACCTGTTTTCTGTATTTATCCTTTTCTTTTATCTTTTCCTTTTTTTATGTATCTACTCCTTCCTTTCACCCTCTAAAGTCGGCATTTTTTATCTCGGCTACTGAAGATTTTTCCTCTTTTTTCCCCTTCTTCTTTTTCCTCTTTTTTTTCTTTAACACTTCCCTTGTGTATCCCATTTTTCTTTTTCCTTTCCTCCCACCCACTCTATACTTGATTTTTTTTAATACAGATGTAATCTAAAAGTCTTCTTTTATAATCAAGTCTTGAACCACTTTCTCTGTCTTTTTCCCCTTCCTCCCTACCCTCCGTAATGTCGAGACGATAAATTTTAATTTTTTTTTAACTTCACTTCCCTTTAAGTTTTCTTATTTATTTTATTTTTCATTTTAATGTAAACTTTCTGGGTATAGAATTATTTTGAGTGACCTTCCAGAATGTGGATTCTTATCTCATATTAGCAATAAAATTTTTATTTTGATCGTTTCTGAGGTTGCGAGATTTTTTCTCACCGAAATGACATTTTTCATACAATGTATGTAGTTGTCGCAGTTATATATATATATATATATATATATATATATATATATATACTTATTGTTTAATTACTTAGTTTCTGTTCATAATAAGATTAGACCAGTGCACATTAGTATTGAAAAAGTAAAACGGTAAACGATAAAATAACTCATTTACATATGGAATATATATATATATATATATATATATATATATATATATATATCACTACAAAAGTAGTTAATTTGGTTGGACACTTTTGTCTTATAAAATTATGGTTTAGATTTCGAGTTGAAGAGTTTAAACGGTTCAAATATACCCAAACTCCTAATGTAACAATAGCTACTTTTGTTATGATAATATAGCATATTTATGTTTTAAATTTTAAATAAGTATTATTCACTCTACTTTGTAGTGAGCACTTTTTTGAAAATAATGTTTCTGGAAAGAGAATTTTTTCCCATCCATACCTAATCTATACTTGGATAAATATATATATATATATATATATATATATATATATATGTGGGGGGGGGTGCGTGCGTGAGTATGTGTGTGTGTGTGTGTGCGTTTGAAATGTCTATGTATATAATTATAAATATATATATATATATATATATATATATATATATATATATATGCAATTTGTTATGTATATTATATTATTTATATATCATAAAAGGACCTCCAATCCGCAGTGGCCTGGGTAGGAAATGGCTAGTAAATTTCAAGGCTTCTAAAACGAAGCTGTTATCAACTAACAACCATAGACAATCGCATCTACCTCCCATTAGCATGGGACAGGCCTGCTTCCCAGAGAGTAAAACACTACGCCTCCTTGTCTTTACACTCTCGGCTGACCTCAAATGGAATGACTATATCTAATCCATTGCCAAATCTGCCGCTATGAAAGTCGGCTCTCTGTGCAGGGCCCGGAAGTTTTTCCCACCTGAATCTATCCTGCACATATACAAATCTACCATCCGCACGTGGGCTTCTTGACAAAATACAAAGGATGATCTGTAACGTGGTTGATACTGACTTGGCAGACCGGCTGCAACCACTCTCTCACCGGCGTGATGTGGCTTCCCTGTGCCTCTTCTACAAGTACTTTCATAACTAGGTCCCACCCTTTTACAGTTAAACAGATAAGATGTCCCGTAAATTCTACTCCAACAGCTTCTTTTCTCGCGCTTCCCGCCTGTGGAACTCCCTTCCACAAGTCTGCTTTCCCGACAGCTACAATCTCCAGGTGTTTAAATGTAGGGTCAATAGACACCTCCTATCACACTAACTCCCAATTATTCTCAGAACACTCTCATCTACCCAACCCTCATTCTCGGTATCCTTACCTGCCTATCACCCACCCTCTGACATTTCCTATATTTAACTATCCTTTCTCCACTTTATGTAGCCCCCTGCGCAGTAGTGGCAGTGACATGCCTTGCTCGGGGTGAAACGCTTATAAAAAATATATGCGTGGTATCAGTGATAAAGCTGACATGTTCTCATATATATATATATATATATATATATATATATATATATATATATATATCGTAATTTTGTTATTGCAATGATTTATAAAAGCATAATATCACTAAACAAGAATGTTCATGTTTTAAAACAAAACTGTTTCTCTTCATATGTTAATATGTCACATTCAGGCGATATGTTAAAATAAATTTATTTAACGTATCACCTGCAGAGGAACAGTTCTGTTATCAAACATACTGTAGAAATTAGATGAGAGCATGAGAGAGAGGATGCAAGTTAGTGAGATCGGAGATGACTATTGACTTTACATTTAAATTTTTGGAGATTGTAGCTATTGAGAAAGCATTTAAACGGAAGGGAATTCTACAGACGGGAAGTGCGAGAAAAGAAGCTGCTGGAATAGTATTTGCGTTTACATCTTATTGATTCCCCTTTAAAAGGGTGGAATCTAGTTTCTAATCTTGTTGCTCGTGTAAATTCGTATATACTGGACACTAGTGAGATAAGTTCATCAAAGCAGAAGCCACAGGGAGGCCACACACCGCCGGTGAGAAAATGACTGCATCTGCTCTGCCACGTCGGGATCGATCACATTGCAGATTCTCCGCTGAATTTTGTCAAGGACCCCTTGGTCGATAGTAGGAGCACCCGACCTGATATGGCAGCAGTATTCAATGCACCGGCGAATGGTAGATTTTTGCATATGCAGGATTGTTTCACTTTGTCCATGTAACGTTTGTGATTTTATAGGAGGTAGAAAGACAGATTAAGAAATGTAGCCATAACAACACACCATTAACTGCCATAGGTCTTCTCTCAGGTATGGTAGGTAGGAAGACTATAGCAGTGAGTTTTTGTGTAGTTTGTCTTCGTGTGTGTGTGTGTGTGTGTTAGTGTGTGTGTGTGTGTGTGTGTGTGTGTGTGTGTGTATTGATACAAATATCACTGGTCTTTATTTTACATATTTTATTATTTCTATCATTATTATCTTATTATTATTTTGTTATCATCTTTATCATTATTTTCAATTTCTGCTATGCTCTCTGGAAGGACATCCGGCCACTGTGATCGGTGAAATTTCTGGGTCCGCTCGGTGATGATGGAACGTTAATAGTTGGTTTTTCGTGTTGAACAAATTCAGACGTAACTGAGTGGGAGACTGCAAGAATAGTTGACTTACCGTTTTAACAGACGGGTGGACTGGAAAAACGAAAGTAACCGGCCTTTATATATATATATATATATATATATATATATATATATATATGAGAGAGAGAGAGAGAGAGAGAGAGAGAGAGAGAGAGAGAGAGAGAAAGTGTGTATATGTGTGTGGTAGGGGGAATATAAAAATAGAATTTGAAAAAAATGTCTGGATTTAAGCTTTTATTTTTTTTTTTTAATGAGAATGAAAGAAAATGATGTGAGATTGGGTGAAAGACCCGGAAACCCTACACTAAACAGGAAACAAAGGATAATACTCTACTCCTTTTCAAAAGACTGGGAAAAATTGTAAAAAATGCATAGACGTTTCATTGAATGTATGTTTCTTCAAAAAAGTGAGAATTGTGAATGTTTACAGAGAAGCAAAAAGCAAATATTGCACCAAAAATGACACATATTTCAGTCTGCAGCAGGAATAGAGACTTTTGTTTACTTATATAATGTGCATGACAGCAGAGCTAATAAGAGAAATGATATATTTAATCTATACCTACCTATATACATAGACACATCTGTCGGTGTATCAATAAGCCTTCAGTTTGATAGATTAGCTGGATTTTGATCTTAAAATATCGCTGTATAATATTAACAGCATGGGATCAATATTCAAAAATGGATTCAGTGCATTGAAAGAAATCTTGCTGTATACGTATTTGTATGTAATGTGAATTCATTTTCTTTTTCAGGCGTTTATTGAAATGTCTACATATGTCTGCCTAGATTTGAATTTTTCGAAAATTCGGGAAAATGTGTGTTCAAAAGCACTATTCGTGTTTTGTTTGATCGGATGTCATGCGTGGTCGAACGTTTTATGATACGTCAGATCTAAGAACAGTTTTCCTAGGAGACGCAGATTCGAATCGTACCGAAGGACGCATATTTTTCTAAAGAAGATTTATCGATTATTCAGGCCGGTAGATGTAAATAAATATACTGTTTAATTAAAAAGACAAAATAGAACATTTACTCAAATATGAGTGTCCATTAAAAAAAATAATTAAACAAATAAATTAAAACCGTATCAGATTTATTCTATTTCGTAAATAATATAAATATGTTATTCTGCTTTCACAATTGAATACATGGTAGATGATACTCAGTTTTCGCGCATATGTATATTTGTGTCGATAAAATCACTAGAATCGGTGTTAGGTGCGTCGTTTGAAGTTATGTTTTGGAAAACAGTTGGATTCTTTTAAGAATATTATACGGATTAATCTGATGAAAGAGTTTTTTTATGTTACTTGTTTAGTTGGTTGATTTTTTTAGTGACACATCGACCGCTATGAATAGTTAATGCTGAAATCTAAATATTTTGAACACAATTTTATGGATACAGCTAGAGCGTGAGACGAGGGATCGCTCGTAGACCACTTGACTTCAGGCTCGGGGTGTCGTACTTAGTAGAGCAGCCACCACACTGCGATCTATTGAGACTAAGCCCTCGACCGACTCGATTCGTCCTCCATGGTGAGACGGCACACGCCCGACGACAAAGCGTGCGGGCGTTTCTTTGCCGATACTTCGTTAGCGTTAATCGTTAATGGTGTGTTTGGTGATGACTCGATTTTTTTTTCTTCTTTGGCACTTCCGCCACGAATGGTGTAAGGGTGACAGCTTTACAACCTTTTTGCTAGCTGTCGTCGCTCTTTGTTTTTTCATCAACACAGTTTGAGGTGCCTGTTCTGTGTTCTGTTCGATGATTTGCGTGGTCGGACGTTCAACAGCCGGGCTATGAGACAGATTCTCAGGGAAAGTAGTAAAAATTTCGGTTGTGGCGAGAAATCTGCGCCTGGCCGCCACAAGTTGGCGTGATCGGACGCGAGTTAGCCGCCAACCACACACATGTGTGTGCGTGAGCAGACAAAAAGAAAGCAAGGCTTGTTACACGAAATAGAGCGATTGACACTTGTGTACGGGGATGGATGGATGAGCGAAGTACCCGCAGCGCAGAGCAGGCGTGTGTCGGACGGCGAGCGCGTGGCGACGGCGTCCGGTACTCGCAGGCAGGCAGGAGAACCGGTACGCCGTGGTCGGACGCTCAACAGCCGGGCTACGTGTAAATATTGTTGCTTGTGTGCTTATTGCTTGCCGACAATAGATAAAATGTATTATTGTACATTTTACTATAAATATGTATTGTTGGTAATTTTTATATAAAATACTAGCAGTATAGCCCGGCGTTGCTCGGGTGTAATGAAAGCTTTAAAACTAATCCATGATCCTGGAGCTCAGACTCTTTGGACGTTGACACGAAAGACTAAAAAGCAATAGTTGTTTCCAGTTTAAGCGAAACCGTAGACTGAAAGAAAAATGAATGGATGTAAGTCAAATTTTGATTTCATGGTATCGATATCAAAAACTTTTTTTCGTCGTAAACTGAATTTTGAAGGCTAAATAATCACTCTGAGTAAATGGTATCATGGCCGAGACTAAAAACTACAATTATACCTACTTAGAGCCAAACCCGAAGCAAAAACTAAAATAAAAGGGCTGAAAAATATAGACATACAGGCAGATAAACAGACACACACACACACACAAAGATCTTGCCTTTTATATATATATATATATATTATCGATTTTCTGCACTATTGTAAGAACTGCAACCTTGAAACTTCTGAATATTGTTTCTTATGTCTTTGTCTATGAGTGTATGAAATTTGATTAAAATCGGACTACTCTTCTATAAGCCGATTTTTTTGATTATCGATTTTCGATATTTATCGGGGGTACCTAGACATAAAACCTAGCTAAGAACACTCGCAGACGCTTATAGTACAACTGCGTCAATTTTCAAGAAAATTGGTTCAGCTGTTTCGGCGTCTATAGGTAACGGACACAGACACACACACAGACACACACACAGACACACACACACAGACAAAGTTCCATTTATAAATAAGTTTAGATTACATATGAATAAAATGGTGTTATGAATTATTGTAAAATAATTGATTTTTTGTGTCAAAATGCGATGAATTTTTGTTAAAACAATAATCAAGAAAGTTTTATTCAGTTTATCTTTTAAAAAATGTCACCCCGACTCCAGCACAAAATTTCTAAAATCGTACATAAGTATAGTTGTACTATGATTTTCTGGAACCTTCTGGTACTTTCTAAAACAATCTAGAAGTTCCTGAAGCCTTCTCGAACATAATCGAACCTGATTTTGTTTTTATGTAAAGGTGTATGTCAATAATCCAGCAATAAATTGTTAAATGCATTTAAAACTATATGAGTACTATTCAATTACATCATTAGCAAACTGAAAAATTAAGCTTTTGCAAGTTAGCAATTTTTGTATATTTATCAGATTATATGCTGTTAGATAAGAATTATCTGTTAAATGCGTAAAATATACATAAATACTCTCCAGATATAACATTCTTTTTCTTCTTCTATGTATCATGTTCTTTCATAACGTAGACGGTCATGGCCTTCCATGTCTCTCCATCCTATCTATGGTGGCTCTTAGCACAATATCTTGTTACCCGCTTTGCTATCTACTTGCTCAGGCTCGCCAAGTATGTTACAGACTGCTCTCCCCTGACTCTCTTTCCCTCAATCTGACCTATGAGTATAAGATTCTCCAGGCCCTCTTTCCTTATTACATGTCCCGGGAACTTTAGCTGTTTTTTCCTGATGATCAGTATACATATTTTTTAATCGTTTCCATTCTCGTCATTGCTCACGTGCTCGATCGATGGTATCCGCAGTATCCTTCTGTAGAACCACATTTCAGTTTCTTCAAGTTTTTTCTTCTTCTTTGCTGAGATTGTCTAGCATTCACTGCCATATTGAAAAACAAATATCACATAACAATCCAGTACGCTTTTCTTTGTTACTAGCGAAATCCTTCTGTCTCTCAATACTCTACTCAGCTTACCCATGTCGTTTCGCCTTCGGATCTTTCTATCTTCTGCTAGAATACTTCTCAGACATCTAAATTTTTGTACCTGCTTGATTTTATTATCACCCGCCTGTAGTTGGCATTTTGGGCTTTTCTTTCTGCTGATGAGCATGCATTAGGTTTTCTTGTAGTTCATTTGTAGTCTTTTCTTTGTTAGATCATTAGCAAATTGAAAAATAACTCTTTTGAAATATTTTGATTATTTACACTTATTTCCGTTTTTGCGTTAATTTTTTTAAGAACTAAAACAATGTTTTCATTACTTTTAAACAAAAGTTCATCTATGTATGACACAGGAACATAGTTTACGAAAATCTTATAATCCTAATATACACTATAGACTAAAAGATTTGGGGGCACCATCTGGATATGAAAGAATAATCTAAACCTTCCTATTTCAAGATTAATTTACTAGGTCACTTTACGGGCTGGAAGGACTTAATTTTCCTGATGGCTTCTATCATTTAGATTCAATACTCCTATTACTATTTTTTTGTACAGTGGAATGAAGAGATGCACAGTGAAATATAGATAAACTACTTTTTTACCAGAGTGGTACAACCAAAATGTATATACAGTATTTACAGTCTCTCGCAATAGTAGGTGTTACTTCACGTAGTCTGTGATAATGACAACTCCCCGTGCTAAAACGTACATTGTCTTTCATACATCCGGGCGACCAGTGGTCACATGGTGCAAGCCACGACACAACACTATTAATAATACTATTAATTCTACTGCTACTAGTAATAATATTAAGATGGTTGATTTAAAATTTTAGATAGCCGCCTCGGTAAAAAAAAAAAAAACATGCATTTTAGATTAGTAGGTGTTAAACCACATAAGATATGGAATTTACTCGTTATTATATTAAGGATGCTACTCTAAATTGCTAATCTATAGTATATACATACATAAACATACATCCATTTATATATATATATATATATATATAGAGAGAGAGAGAGAGAGAGAGAGAAAGAGAGAGAGAGAAGAAGAAGAGACAGAGAGGGAGGGAAATAGAGTAAGAGTGAGAGTGGGAGAGAGTGAGAGCATGAGAGAAGGTGAAGCACAAACTTATCTGTACGGTAAAATTTATTTCACTTAAAATAATATTTATTTCACTTAGAATAATATAATTAATATAATAATGAACAGCTTTTGAAATATATGTATTTATTCCGAGTATGTAACCATATTCTATTTTTATGTTTTTTTTTAATATTTTATGTAATATTTAGAATATAGATATGTTTACAGAGAATTAAGACTGTTTTGCGTGTGGGTTTTCAGAAAAAATCGTTCTACTTTAACTGGCTTCGCTTGTAGCTTTTCAAACAGCTTGTAAATGTTTATTAGATTACAACGTGTTGACGCTTAGGTATGGACTAAAAGAAAAAAATCAAAGAACGACACCGGTTTTATCTGTCGCTTATGATAAAGAAAACGTTTGTAAATGTTTACTGAATTACGACAGACAAAACTAGTTACTGCTCTTGATTTAAAAAATTTTTCCGGACTTAAGCGTCAGCACGTAAAGATCTAATAAATATTGACTAAAATAAAATATTTACACACATGAACATCCTCAACCACACAGAAAACCACATATGTGATGTAATAGCCGATTACACATGTCTGAGCCAGCCCATCTTGTATTACAGACGACGGCTGAGGGACATTTGTGAACTTTAGGGACGCATAGAGCTCACCTGCGGTTTATATTTTTTCTACGATGAGCGGAACTTAATTACTGTTAATGGAAGAGAACGCGCGTTCGTGCGTGATCAGAACAGCGTGCTCAAATCCTCATTTACGGTGACTTGTTCCTTCGTGGCAACATAACAATCGGCTACTTTAGAATAGTTTCGTCTACACACATTCACACACAAAATCAATGTTCAGGCAATTGTTAAAATGCCACACTCTGGGATGACATCCACATACCGATTAAATCAAAGTTTTATTTCACTGACAAATATATATATATATATATATATATATATATATATATATATATATATATATATTATTTATTATATTATTTATTCATAAATTATAACATGGATATGTTACAATATCACTACAAAAGTAGCAATTTTGTTTCAACACTTTTGAAAGTGTTGAAACAAAATGGCTACTTTTGTAGTGATATTTAACATATCTATGTTATAATTTATGAATAAATAATATTACTAGGTCTACTTTTGTATTGAGCGCTTTTTTAAAAATAGTGTTTCTTTGGACAAGGAATATTATTCCAACAATACTTATATATATATATATATATATATTAAAAAGAATAGACGTCATAATTATCCCAAAACCCGAGAAACCTTTCGGCCAACACTTATCACTTATATTTATTAATATATATATATATATATATATATATATATATATATATATATATATATATTAATAAATAAAACACATATTATCCTATGTCGGTGGTACGATGCATTAGACAATAATCAGGTGCATATTACGAACTGACCGTTTAAGAGATTCCTTTTTAATCTCTTGGAAGGTTAGTTCCTAATATGCACCTGATCATTGCGTAACGCATGAAACTCCGAGTCGTGCTACCGACGTCGAATTATCCGTATATTTATTAATGTATATAATTAGTAGCTCTGTTTATATATATAAATATATATATATATATATATATATATATATATATATATATATATATGCTGATTATGATGGTGATTGTATAGTGCCTGAACCTCCGAATTGTGATATAAAAGTAGGATAATATGTATATTTATCAATATATGCAGGGCCTTGCAGATGAACTGAGACAATTTTGTAGAGATGCATAAAACAGTTTAGAAACATTAAAATAATGGTAGATCACTGATAGAATTTTAATGCAATATTTATTAGTACAAAAACATTTATCACTCAATATGGCCGTCATTTGAGATAACTGTTGCTTCCTCACGAGAACAAATTATTCGTGAAAATGCCACAAACTTTGCTCTTTTGATTTTGCGTGTCTCATTTGCGATGCAGGTCTTAAAACCATTGAAGCATTCTTTTTTGGTGGAAGTACGCCTCACAAAAAATAAACAAGAAAGTTGAAGTGTTGTTGGGGAGGCACCTCTTTTCACACACTCTATTGACTCGTCCATGGTATACAAATAATCCTTCCTACACAGAACCGGTTGTTGTTGTTAAAGTTGGTGTTTGTCAGAGCAGTTGAACCACAGCTTGTTGATCAGCAAAAATATAGACTTATTACCCGGACTTACTTCTTTGTATATATATGACTCCTACTAACCAGTATTCCCGAATCTACTAACCGTGTACAGGTTGTATATCTTTTTTCTTAAATATACTTACATTTTTCCTTTCATATCTGTTTTTGTTATTATTATATTGTTTAAGGTCTACTAGAGTGGATGATGATATTAAGGAAAATATCAGAAAATACGTTGAAATGGAAATTCTGAATAAAAAAATTAAATTGCAACTTGATTGTGGATCTGATTTGACGATTATAAACTTACAAGCATGGCGGAAGTTAAATAGGCCGATCATGCTACACATTAAAAATTGCTAAATCCGTAACCGGGAAAAAAGATAAATTTCGAAGGCGAAATTACGGTGAACGTATTATTCCAGGAAGAAATAAAAAAAATTAAACATCTATGCGATGAAAAATTCAGACAAACTAGTTGGACCGAACTGGGTGCAGAAATTCAATGTATGGGATTTACTTATTAGTTCGTTTTGTAAAAGAATAGACTGTGAGTTTTCGGAAGCCACAAAACTGAAAGAGGAATTGCACAAAGAATTCCCAGATGTATTTTTAAGTGGGTTAGGACGTTGCAACAAATTTGAAGCGAAAATCGAGCTTAAATAAATGCTGAACCTGTATTTAAGAAAAAGAGAAACTTACCTTTCGCTACAATTGACAAAATAGACAAAGAATTTGAGAGGCTAGAGCAAACTGGGATTATTTCGAAAACTGACTTCAGTGAATGGACGGCACCGGTTGTAATGCAATTAAAGATCAGCACTATCCGTTGCCTCGCTCAGAAAAAATATTCACTAAACTTAATGGTGGAAAAATTTTCTTAAAGATTGACCTAAGTGAAGCATACTTGCAGATTTCAATTACGGATGAAAGTTCCAAATTACTGTGCTTAAATACGCACAAAAGTCTATACAAATACAACAGGCTACCATTCGGGATAAAAGTAGCGCCTGCAATTTTTCAGCAGACGATGGATACTATGTTGTCGGGGAAAAACTTTGCCACAATTTATCTGGACGATATTTTAGTTAAAAGCGATAATTTAAAAGGCCATGCGGCACATATCAAGGAAATTTTTAAAAGACTAAAAGACTTTGGGTTAAAATTAAAGAGAAGGAATGTGATTTCTTCTTGAAAGAAATAAAATATCTAGGCCACATAATGGCAGGAAACCTGACCCAGAAAGAGCTTCAGCAATCAAAACATACCTGTGTCTAAAAATGTCGCAGAATTGCAAAGCTTCCTTTGTCTTGCTAATTACTATGGAGAGTTTATGAATAGTATGCATAAATTGAGGGCAACCCTCAACGAATTACTGAAGAAAAATGTCCAGTGTAACTGGTCGGAGAAAAAAAGGCGTTTAACGTAATTATAAATAAATTGACATCAGATTTAACCTTGACACATTTCGACCCTAGGCTGGAGATTATTATAGCAAGTGATGCAAGCTCTCATCGTGTGGGAGCATGCATTTACATAAAATGCAGGAGGGTACTACAAAATCGGTAGGCCATGCATCGAGAGCATTACTACCTGCAAAAAAAAACAAAACAAAAAAAAAACTATTTACAACTAGAAAAAGAAGTTTTGGGAAATATTTTCGCCGTAACTCGATTTCATAGATATATATATATATATATACGGTAGAGAATTTACACTACAAACGGACCATAAACTGCTTGTGGCCATATTTGGATCCAAGAAAGGTCTACATGTATATACCGCAAATAGACTTCTGAGGTGGGGAGCAATACTAATAAACTACAATTTTAAACTAGAATATCTACTATCGAAAAAAATAGGGCACGCTGATGGACTATCGAGACAGATTCCTAAGGAAAGTGAACCCATGGAAGACTCAGTGATAGCAGCGCTGAGAGCTGAGGATGAAATCATCAAAGTACTAAGTAACACGGTTAAAGAACTACCGGTTACATTGCTAGAAATACGAAGAAATGCAGAAGCGGATGAATTTATTAACACGACAAAGAAAAGAAATTGAAGGCAGAGACCCAAAATTAGCAGACAGTTTCTCAATTTGTGACAATGTACTACTGTATAATGAAAGGGTTGTGATACCAAAGTCACTTCGAAGGAGAATCTTAAAAGACTTTCATGTTGGACATCTCGGGAAAAATCGCATGAAAGCACTGATGAGAAGCTATGTGTACTGACCAAAAATGGATGAGAATATCGCACAGATGGAGGAAAAGTGTAAGGCTGTGCGGCGGTAGCAAAATCGCCACAGATTATACAAAACCTTGGCCAAATGCGGACAGACCGTGGTCAAGAATACACGCAGACTATGCAGGACCTATAAGTGGCTACTAATATTTTATAGTAGTAGACAGCTTTAGTAAATGGCCGAAACCTTTTAGATAAAAACACCCAAAAACCGACAATAGTGTAAACTCTTCGCATGACCTATTTGCGACTTTCGGCGTCGTTGAAGTTTTAGTTACAGATAATGGTACAAAATTCACTTCAGGTGATTTTAAAGATTTTTGTGAAATGTACCTAATAAGACATATAGAAACAGCTCCCTATCACCCACGATCAAATGAGCTTGCCGAAAGATTTGTAGATACGCTGAAGAGGGCGTTAAAAAAAACGATAGACACACCATCAAAAAGCATTAAAGCAATTCCTACAAGACTACCGTATTACACCAAACCAGAACACACCATCAGGACTGTCACCGGCCGAGATGATGTTCGCGAGAAAAATCCGATCGGATTTCGAGAAATTATTACCAGGCAAAAGCAATAATCGGAATATACCTACAATAGTGAAAAGATCGTTCAAGCCCGGTGAAAAAGTATATTTAAAAATTTTTAAGAACAGTATGGCGTATTCGGAGCCAGGAATAATAATAAGCAGAACTGGAAGCGTAATATGTACTATCAAAGGGAAAAAATTAACGCATAGAAGACACGTGAATCAAATCCAAAAAGAAGAGGTGAAGAACCAAGATCCTCACCATTAGAATGTGAAGATTCTATGGAGAAAATCTTCGAAGCATTTGATATCCAAAAACCAAAAGCTAACATGGAAATCAGAAGAACCAACAGGAAGCGGAAGTTCACAGAGCCTTTGATTATAGACCCAAAACGAAAAAAAATATTAACCCTTCCTAAAATGAAGCTAGGGAGGTGGGTGTTGGAGGGTAACCCCTTTTCCCAAACTCTATGGATTCTTCCATGGTATACAAATAATCCTTCCCATACAGAACGGGTTGTTGTTAGAGTTGCTGAGACTCTTCAACTATAACACTGTCAGCTCTCTGCTTCGGGTAGAGGGCGCTCTCTGCTTCCGAGCAGAGAGCAATAACCCAGTCGTGGTTCCGCCGAAGGGTAGAATCACGACTGGGCAAAAATAGACAGACATTTTTTGGCCGGGCCATATAGCCCGGAAATCCCAGTCAAAACTGACCATGTGTCATATGTTGCCCTTACTGGGAGGGACAACTAAATATAGTTGTTAGAGATGGTGTTTGTCAGTGCAGTTGAACCGCCGCTCGTTGGTCAGCAAGAATATAGACTTATTACCCGGACTTACTTCTTTGTATATATTTGACTCCTAATAACCAGTATTCCCGAGTGTACTAACCGTGTACAGGTTGTATATCTTTTTGTTAAATATACATACATTTTTCCTTTCATATCTGATTTTGTTATTATTATATTGTGTAGTTTTCTAAACAAGAATCTACAACAAATGTGGGCCAGATATCGGCCCTCGCAAAATATGTTATCTTCTCAAGAAAGGCCCCTGTTGCTTTGGAGACATGGCACGGTGCAGAGTTCTGGATAAGTCAGTTAGTTGAGTACCATACGTGATACACGCTTCGGGCAATCATATCTCGAAAGAGACATGACTGACTGGGCAGGAAATTATCCCGCAGTATGTTGCCATTGCTTTCTGCAGTAGACTGGTTGCAAGCCAAGGCTATAGAACACAATCTGTCCTATTATTTAACCCATAACTGGATGGAAGAAACGGATTAAAACTTTTCCCAAGAGTATTTGTGCTTAAGTGAATGCAAGGAATTCAACAGGAATTCGAACTCGGCTCCCCGATTTGTTGTTCTGAGTTGATATCCACTGCACCACAACACATTGTAAAGCCCAACATTCTGCTACATCCAAGGTAACAGAATGTTCTTCAATATGTCCAGATACTCTTTTGTGCCGATCTTCAAACCAACCTCAAGTGTGGAGCCAAGATGATTCCACGGCAACATAGACCATCAGAGAAGGTAGATTCTTAGTCTCAAACACTGTTTGGATGCCAGAAGTATACATTTACTCGGTAATTTCAACTCAGCATCCAGATAACTTCATTTTGTCAACAAACATGAGAACTTTCCCTTGATTGCTTTCGCCTCAAAGCATCAAGAGGTGACAGTGTCGTCGAACATAGCTAGTCATGCAATGATTCTTGTTCACAGCTGTGGACACTGTGGATAGGGACACATTGCGTTGCTGTGTAAACGCTGTCATAGATGTGGATGATTAAGCGTTTGAGGCGAGCGCGAAACATTGGATTCATCTTGGATTTACTGCGAGTCTCGTGTTTTTTTCATCTACAAATTTCTCCTTGTTCTGGAAATTGTTTAAAACGCGATAAACTGTTGCTTTTAGAAGTTTCGTCAAACTTCACAATGTTGTTGGCAATGCGCCAAGCGCGTGTCAAAACTATAATAGCCAAACGATTCTGTGGTTCCATGACTTTCTACTGTTGATTTCGTTCACGGTTTGTCTGAGAAGAAAGGAAACGATTAGGTGTTTAGGAAAATAAGTTTTTGTTAGAAATAAATCGTTAAGCATCCAAAACAGTCTGCTTAAAAGTCGTAGGTTAACTGCAAGACTATACATAATAGCTCTGTTATATTAGATCGAGCAATGTTTTTAAGGCCGTAAATTTTTTATATATGTGCGTGTACTTGCGTGTAGATTCATGTGAATATATTTCTTCATATCTATCTATCTATCTATCTATCTATCTATCTATCTATCTATCTATCTATCAAAATAATTCCAGGTGAAGAGAAATCAGGTATTTTATTTTATTTTGAGTGCTCTGGCATTTATTTTATTATAAACAGTGCTCAATATAATGAGTATTATAGAGCTTAATATAATTATACAGTTATGAATGAATTGTACATTGCGACACGGAAATTTCTATGTTTCGACATATATATATATATATGTATATATATATATATATATATATATATTTGTTTAAACATTATTTTTAATCAATACTTGGATTTGAATGGATATTCTGTTTTTATTCAAACATTATTGTTATTTATTAATTTCTACCGGCGTGATTATTTACGAAAATTTTTGGTACGAAAATGTGTCATTCGGCAGGAATCGAACCTGCGACCCCTATCAACATAAAGGAAGCCAGCAATTTTTTCTATTTTGTCAATAATTTTCTTTAAATTATACAGGGTGCATCAAAAATAATTTTACAGACTTTGGGGATGGGTTTCTCACATTAATATTTATATAAACATATGTCCTCAAATCACACTTTTTCTTTAGTTATTACATTTAAATAAAATTAATAGTAAATGACGCTGTGTTACATTAGTCATTCGTGTACATTTGTGGTTCGTCTTTTTTCATCGTTTAACGCGTGTAGTATTGAGTTAAATGAGAAGAGTTTCATATAACAGATGCAGAATATTCATACCCTGTTTAGGCAGACATGATACTGAGGAAGGTTCTGCTTAGGTATAAAATTATACTTACCTTGCTTACACTGAAGTAAAATTGTTAAAGACTAGGGGTAGATATGTTCACCTATTGCCCCGTTTGCACTCATTTCTCATTTATTGAACAGGAGTAGATGTTTATCCTTTCTTTTTAAGATCTGCTTTCCGGTTCATTCTTATTCTTTTCATTCATTTTCACTCAGTATGTTTAGATACACATTTGATCTTGTTTTGATTCCAGGAACTTGACCGCAAAGTTTGGAAAATTATTTTTCATAAACCTCGTATAGACATATGATATGAAAAGACAGGTCGAATTGTCAAGAGACTCAAAGAAATAGGCTTTATACATATACATATGTGTATGCGTATGTGTGTGTGTAAACGTACGCGCAGATGGTTGCATGAATAAAGGCGCGCGAACGCACGTGAACTATTCCTTCGCAACATCCTTCTGTAGAACCACATTTCAGTTGCTTCAAGTTTTTCTTTCATCTTTGATGATATTGTCCAGCATTCACTGTCATATTGAAGAACTGACATCACATGGCAGTCCGGTACTCTCTTCTTTGTTTCTACCGAAATTATCCTTTTTCTTACACTATTAAAAAAAAAAACAGAAAATATCATCAATGTAAAGTTCATATAGAAAAGAAAATTCGAGAACTATATGCAGTCAATTACTGATACTCCTGATGAGTGGGCGGAGTAATTATGAGAGAGTCCGTTTGAGAAACTCTAAAGCCGGGATGCTGAAGATGGCATCGGTCATTGAAAAAGCCTTTTAATTGTATTAATTACACACACACACACACACACACACACACACACACACACACACACACACACACACACACATATATATATATATAATTAATACAATTAAAAGGCTTTATATATATATATATATATATATATATATATATATAAAGCCTTTTAATTGTATATATATATATATATATATATATATATATATATATATGTGTGTGTGTGTGTGTGTGTGTGTGTAAGCGTACAGGCTGTGATCAATAGATCGATAGCTATATATGCCAGTGTGTGTCGGTAGGTGGTTTTAGTGTCTCTAGAACTCGTCAGTGTTGCTTGATTTAAAACATTCATGATTAGCATGTTCAAATATTCTCAGAATCACCGCAATTACCTGATTAAATTAAGACAAAAAACGTGACCAAATAAAAACTCAATGAGATTCTCCTGGCTAATCAACTACAATTTATGCTGATGTGTCTTTGGAACGCAAATATAAAGAGATGTGGAAACAAGGTATAAAAAAAAACATTAAGAAAGAAATAATTAAGAAGGCAGCACACGTTTGCGGCTGCATTCTAGAATTGCAAGTGTTGGACGTTACAAACGGCAATGACAAAAGTCTTTAAAAAATATTTGCTCTTAATAAATATCTTCTATCATTTTTGAAAAAGAAAATACTCTTATTATCAGTATCTATCGATGTGCGTTGTGGTGCAATGGATATCGACTCGGAACGCGAAATCGGGGAGTCGGGTTCGAATTCCAGTTGAATTTTTTCGCATTCACTTGCGCACAAATACCCTTGGGAAAAGTATTAATCCGTCTATTCCCTCCAATTATGGGTTAAATAATAGGACAGACTGGGTTCTATAGCCTTGGTCGGCAACCGCAGAAAGCAATGGCAATCTACTGACGGAAAATATTCTGATCAGTCAGTCATGTCTCTTTCAAGACATGATCGCCCAAGCGTGTATCACGTATGGCACTTGACTGACTGATCAACATTTTTCTATCGCAGCTTCTCATAACGTCATTCTAACAACACAAATCGAATATGAATAATAAGAGTCCTTCGAACTGTCATCAACCTTTCTTCGGTATTGTTTGTTTAGTGAATCAGCTGCTTTAACGATCAAGCTAAGGTAACCACATTTTAATGCAGTCCAAATGTAACAATACAGAATTGTATCTTGATTTCCCCAAACTTCTTAGCAGTGTTACTGTTTAATATTTCTTTAGGATCACAATTTGTGCGGCGAGGTGCTGAAAGGTATTTGTGTATATATGAAAAATATCGTACAGTGAGTACTTGGATAATTTAAAATGAAAAGAAATAAGAACTTCAGCAAATTGGCAAATAGCACAAAAAACTTATTAAAAAATTTTAAACATTAAATAAAAAAATTGATAGAACTTGTTCATACTATGTAACCAAACATGTTTTACTACAGAAATACACATTATATACATATATAGAGTCATCCGCAAACAGATCTGTTTCGCTCTATCACAATTCATCAGTACGGTTAGACATCCTATTGCTTTTTAACCCAGGATTGAAACCCGACCGAATTGGCGCCGTCAGTCGGCGATTATACCTCTGAGCTAAGGGCGCTCAGTAGAAGGAGGCAGACTTTTTAGCGTGTATATTATCATTATACACGCCCAATAGCTGAGAGTGTTCTAATTCATTGCTGAATGAACGATGCGTAGATAAATTATACTTTAGAATATATACGAACTACAATCTAATTCATCTGGCCCGTGAATTCGCTGGATTTTATTCAAACATTTTTAAATAAGAAATATAATCATTTTGAACTGCAGAAAATCAGTTTCTATCCACGATAACGAACAATGGAGAAAAAATTAAACTGATAATCTTGAAGTAGATTCTAGTTTGTACATGTTCTAAAGTATAATTTATAATAAATATTCATTGCTCTATTTTTATATTGAGCACTGTTTGATGTTTTGAACGTTGCAAATATTTTCTTCGTTCCTTATTCATTTGGATATGTATTTTAGTAAAATACAATAGGAAGAGGCATATCAGTAAAATCACAAAAAATATCCTATAAATATTGATTAAAAGTGATTCAGCCAGAGAGCTCGATCTAAATAAGATTATTTATTTACGGAGCCAATATGTATATTTTACGTATAAAAAAATTCAGAAATGAGATCGAATGATCATTTCTGCGGGAAGATCTGCTTCATCGGCGATCCTTTGAGAAAATGGAAAATTAGAAAATTCTTTTGAATGAGGACGGAGGCAAGGAAAGAAAAACGCGTAGTTAAATGAAAAAAGAAAGAAGAGGAGAAGTAAATAAAAAGAAGAAAGATGAAGAAAGTGGGGAAGGGGCAAAGAATTAAGGGAAAACGTCATTTTAGATGCACAAAGAGAGACATGGAAAGAAAAGGAGGGATTCTCTAATGTCTTCTTCTTCTTCTTCTATGTGCCCTGTCCTTTCAGGACGTAGGCGACCATGGCTTTCCACATCTCCCTATCCTTGCTAGCTCTTCGCACGCTTTCTCCTGTTGCACCATGCAACCCTTGTTCCGTCATCCCCCTTTATCAGGTCCTTCAAATATGTTATCCAGTGCTTTTCTCTGTCTCTTTTCCCCTCTATCTGGCCTGTTAGTATCAGGTTCTCCAAGCCCTCTTTCCTCATTGCATGTTCCGGGAACTTTAGTTATCTCTCCCTGATGCTCAGTATTAATTTCCTTTTCGTTTCCATCCTTTCAAAACCTCATCATTGCCCACGTGCTTCATCAATAATATCCGCAGCATCCTTCTGTACAACCACATTTCAGTTGTTTCAAGTTTTTCCTTCATCTTCAAAGAGATTGTCTAGCATTCACTGCCATATTGAAGAACAGAGATCACATAGCAATCCAGTACTCTCCTCTATATTTCTAGTGAAAGTTTCCTGTCTCTTAATACTTTACTCAACTTCTGGAATGCTGCCTTCGCCTTACCAATTCGCTTTCGGATCTCTGTGTTGCACTTTCCGTCTTCTGTTAGAACACTTCCCAGGTGAATTATGAAATTAAGAAAGAAACAAAAAAGTGTTAGAGTGTGTGTAGGAGTCATTAATCCGGAAGGAGGGCTTGTCGAGTAGAAATTAAAATCAGGTCAAAAGGAAGGGAAAAAAACTAAAGAAAGAAAGAACGGAAGGAAGAGAGAGAGAAGAAGAAAGGGGAAGGAGAAAGAGAAAGAGAAAGGGGAAGGAGAAAGAGAAAGGAATTTTAAATTTATCAAAGGATGGCCGATGAAGCGGATCTGTCCGCAGAAATGATCATTCGATCTCATTTCTGAATTTTTACATATATATATATATATATTAGGGCGCTCTCCACCTTTGTCTACAGTAATGGATTATTTTAAGCACTACATAAAGTAGTAGTGATGATATCTCGGGGAAGACCTCGGAAATCAGCCGAGTGAACAAGTCATTTGGATATTTCCGGTATTAGTAGAACGTTCTACTAAACCCTTGTTCTGTATTTTACTAACGACCTATTTTGTAAATACTACTCTTCCTGATAATACACCTACTTTATACAATTACGTTGTTTGTATTTATTTCACAATAATTCTTACATGCACCATAACAATATATATATATATATATATATATATATATATATATATATATTAAATAAAAAGAGAAACCGCAAATGTTTTTTTTATAAAATAGTTTGTACCATTTTTTTCTGTTCTGCTAGACGTGTTTCTGGTCTTGCGACATTCTTCAGGTTGAGATTGGTTGTCAGTCATAGTCTTGATTTTGTTTGGTAGTAGTTCACATAGTTTGGATGGCTTAAATATCGGTGATATGAAATTTTTGTTTTTATTAAATTTTTAAAAAACTTATATATACATAGACACACACAAACACACATATATATGATTAATGCAGAGAAGCGTGTCACTTAACTGAGCAGATTAATGCCGACTTCGAAGTTTCTTGAGGACACCGTTATGATATTCTCACTCATCAGGGCTTATTGTTCGAACTGCTGCCGTGCCCAGTTTTTTTTTCTTATTTATATGGATCTTGTTGTAATTTGATGTTTTGTTTTGAGATTGGTCTACCGTTGGTTTGTTGTTTCTGATAGCTTTTGTTGTGCTGATTAATTTTTACGGTAAAAAGCCTGGTTGCCATAATCTCTTTTATCAGTAAAACTGCTGAAAAAAACACAACCTTGGCAATAAACATTATTATATTTTATTTTGAAATTGGCAATTATAAATATCAGTAAAAGTGTAATGTCGTTATTTTTCAGAATTGTAAATTTAAGAATGCTCATAAATATACGTATGGTTAATTGATAGTCAAGGTGAACAACAGATGATGCTAAATGAGGAAATTTAATGTTTAATAAACGAAAGTGAGTAAATGTTATATTCGTTGAATATTTTTAAAATGCAATTATTATTTATAGCTGAATAAATTAATTTGTGTATCATTTATTTTTAGAAATATTACCTGTCATTTTTTGGGTGGGTGAGGATCATCATTTCTCAGTTGCCATTCTGTTCTTCGGGTAGAGTGCGGCTGCGTTTCATCTCTGTCCCAGGAGAAACATATTTTTTAAGAAAAATTATACAAAAAGTTGTCCGATCCCGGGGAATAGTGCCCCGAGGCCGTGCCAACCCATTGCACTAAAGAAGTAGATGGGTGGATCGGTATCCCAACCACGTCTTAGTTGGAGGACGAAATGAATATTCATAATTTGAAGTTGATTGCAAATATCTGGTTGTCGCAATGATGAGGCAGTCCATATTTTATACGGGATTTTTTTCTGTTTCTTTTATTTTTTTTATTTTGTATTTAAATAATCGTAAAAAGCAAATTAAATAAATTATGAATTTTAAATCTAAAATAAAGAACAACTATTTCTGGCAATAAAAATGGTTGTTATACACCAATAATTACTTGAGGTATAATAGCTAAAACAAAAACTTATAAGAAATACGAAATATGCAAACTATGTCTTGTAGGCAAACTAACTATTTTAAAACATTTAAATAACTCTAGATTCTTAAACAAAAAATGAATTAATGATAACATATAAGCATAAAAAATGAATATCTGTCGAAAAATGTTGATCAAGATTATTTCAAATTATGGATTATACCTGTCTTTTTTTCATTTCGTTATTTTTAGTTGATTATATAAGTTGATTTTATTTAGTATGAATGTTTATAAATTAGTTTTAGTAAGTTAACTCGTACTTAAGTGCATGTATGTCTTGATAATTTTTATACCCCTTCATACCTAATAGTTAATATGTATATTTTTACATATTTTGCAGTTTTCCCTGTAATATACCCCTTGTATTACATGAATAGGTCGTACAAGTATGTGTGCGAGATTTCTAATCTCGAGATTTTGTTTTCGTACATCTTATATTTATGCTTTGTAATTATGGACCACTATAATCATCAGCTGGAAGTGCGTTGTGGTGCAGTGTATATCGGCTCGGAATGAGAAATCGGAGAGCCGAGTTCGAATTTCAGTTGAATTCGTTGCATTTACTTACCCTTGGAAAGGCAATAATCCATCTCTTCTCCCTCCGTGGGATTAAATAGCTGGACATATTGGGATCTATAGCCTTGGTTGGCAACCAATCTACCTCGCCGGCGAGGATAAAGGGGTTTGAGTAGAGCCAACACCCCTACCTGTAAAAAAGACAAGTTACAGTAACATCGACGACCCCACCACTAGCTGATGACGTATGCTCAACTGGGATCGATGGTGTCTAGGGAGTAACCAAAAGAAAGTTCATTTTAATCATTGTACTTACTAAAGGATGTGAGTTGTGGCGCAGTGGATATCGGCTCGGAACGAGAAATCGGGTAGCCGAGTTCGAATTCCAGCTGAATTCATTGCTTTCACTTACGTGCAAATACCCTTGGGAAAGGTATTAATCCGTCTCTTCCCTATAGTTATGGGTTAAATAACAGGACAGATTGGGTTCTATAGCCTTGGTCGGCAACCAGTCTACCGCGGAAAGCAATGGCAACCTACTGCGGGATAATGTTCTGCCCAGTCAGTCATGTCTCTTTATGGCACTTAACTGACTTACTAAATTATAGTTCTGTTATTTTGCATTCATCACTGTTCTATTGTCACCAGAACTTAATATGCAAAATTTTACACACACACACACACACACACACACACACACACTTTCTCTCTTTCTCACACACATACATTCGTTATAATATGAAAACAAAAATCTTCTTTTAACCGAGGCGTTTCATCTTCTGATAGACATTATCAAGGCAAATGTATGGATATTTATTTGCAACTAATATCTGTAAATATTAGCAAAAATATTGTTATATCAACAAAAAAAGAACACAAACAGTTGAATTCAAAAGCTATTATTAAAATTTATTTCTTTTAATCAATTTGAGGTTCTCAGAGTCATTTAATCAATTTTATGTTTTTACAGCTACAACGGACACGGTAGAGTGCTTTTCCCGCATATTCTTTTCCAGCTTCACACTTGACTTGTCTGGCGTACCCATATCCGACTTTCCACCTAGAACCGAAGCTCAACTGAGAAATGTATATATCAGCCCGTCTCTGATCTCTAGCATAATTTCTAAGCTTGACTTCTATAAGGCAATCGAAGGTGACGGTATTCCAGTTATCCGCCAAAAGAAATGTACCCCTGAAGTCACACATGGTTTCTCCAAATATTATAACTATAGTCAGGTTGCTTCATGTTTTCCATGTTGCTGAAATTCTTCCTTTAGGGTTCCTATTTTTAAAAACTCCGGGTAGTCCTCTGACTCCTTTAATCATCACCCTATCCTTTTCTTAGTCTTAAGGTGTTCATTGCTCAAATGCATCATCTCACACCACAACATATCCTATGACTAGCAACATGGTTTCCCCTTTGCCAGATCAACTGCTGATGTATTAACTAGGATTACTATATATATATATATATATATATATATATATATATATATATATATATATATATACTAGGTTCTTGATAAGAACGGTGAAACTTGAGTTGTTGTCCAGGATATTTCGAAAGTGTTTGACAGAAAGTGCTTTCTGCGCAAGCTATATAATTTCTGGACGATAGTTCTATTGAATCTAATCGTTTCTATTAAATTGTGAAATGGAGGTCATTGTGAACGGGCATACTTCCAGATCCTTTCATATGAACGCGGGCGTCCTACAAGACTATCCTAGGTCAAACGCTTTTTTTTATCTTCCTGTTGTAATCAGTTCCCTAATAGGCATCTATGCATATGCTACCACGATTTACTTCCGTCTCAATAAGAAATCTGCCAAGGCTTAGATAGTAAGCCTCGCTACTGCTCTTGGTAAGGACCGAAAATCTGTGATGGATTGGGTTAAAAAAAATAGCTATTAATTTTTAATACTTCTAAAACGAAACTGCTCTCCTTTTACCACTATACAGAAACTTTCCTAACTTTCATCACTTGTGTTATAGTGGAACATTCTGCCATCCCCGAGAATGGAATGCTCTAGACTATAAAGGACGGTGACAAGCGGATGAGCAAGCGTCTTAGGCGAAGGCATTCTCTAGTTGATAGTGTATTCCGCTCCTACTCGTTGATTGCTTATCTGTATTTTATTGTTAATTGTACAGTAGTACAATAAATCCGTTATATCTATTTCCTGTGTCGAGTATCATTCTACTGATCTTTACACTGATATTCCTTTCCGGGATATATCAACTAGTTTCCCAGAAAGCAACACACTTTGCTTCCTTGACCCTACTCTCTCAACCAACCTCAAGTGGAACGACTACACATAATAAATAACTACATCTACTGCTAAGAAGCCTGGGTCACTGTATCGGACTATGGATTTATTTCTCGTCAGAATCCATCATATATATTTATAAACTTACCTTTCGTCTGTGCATTGAATACTGTTGATATGTCTGACCCTGTTATTCATTTCGAGGTTGTCAAAAATATCCAAAGGAGGATCTTCAACGTAAACGATTCCGATGTATCAGATCGACTTTAGTCATGTTCACCCTCTGTTTTTCTAAAAGATTTTCACTGCTTCTTCTCTGATGTGCATCTTTCCCTGCTTCCTCGAGCACATGACTTTACACGTGCTACAAAAATGGCAACTATGTCCCACCAGTCAATCGTTAAAACAGTCAAATTTAACCTCTAATTGTACTCTAACTCTTTCTTTTCTAGCACTTGTGAAGCTCCTTTCCGTTTGCTTGCTATCAGATAAGATAGCTGCAATTTCGAAAAGTTTAAATGAAACGTCAATTGCCATCGTCTGTCTCTTTTTATACCCATTTTTTTGTGTCATTTCTTCGGCATACCCTGTACTTTGTGTAGTTTTTCCTTTTCTAACCCTCTGGAGACCAGCAATTTCTGTTCTGCCTTGCTTGGAGTAAAACTTTATAAGATATATATATATATATATATATATATATATATATATATAGTAGCGATTCTACGGGTGGACAAGATGGTGACAAGGCACCCACAGAATTTTGGCTGGCCCCTCGGGTGCCCACAGGATTTTTTAAGCTTCAAAAGGTTTATGAAACTGATCAGTATTTGATTTTGATATGATTTGTTTTTTATCACCTTTTCAAATTCAGAATGTATTGACGTTAGTATTGCCCCTTTGATTTTGTTTCGAAATGAACCTCTTGTTTTCAAACATCTTTATAGTGGAAAGGTGGGCAAGAATGGATTATAACTCAACTACTATAAATAAAAATTTTTCCGTTTAATTTAGTGAAGTAACACATTTATACTCAACACTCATTCTGATGTTGTGTATACGACGGTAGTGTAGTATGAAAATGAAAACGCTGTTTGAGTTTGTCCCCCTTCTCCTTAGAAGAATATCGGCCCCTAAGTGGCATTCCCACTTTCAGAGTTCCACAGTTACCAATCTTTCTCTCTCTCTTTCTCTCTCTGTCTCTCTCTGTCTCTCTCTCTCTCTCTCTCTATATATATATATATATATATATAGGTATATATTACATGAATTCATTTTTCCAACTGAAATGACAAAATAATAATCCTCCCTAATATGATAAAGACCGCTGTGCGTATATGTGCATATGTACAGGTTATATATATATATATATATATATATATATATATATATATATATATATATATTGCAAACATTGTGTTTACTTATTTTGAATAAAATCTGTTTATACTTACGGATAATCTTTTGCTTATTATAATTGAAATATGTAAAAGATGAGGTGTAACTTTTACAGATGATTTTATTAATCATTTCTCGATGTTCCCAAGTACATTTAATTTCCTTCCGAGATCATCTTCAGTTGTGTAAGTAAAATAAGCGCAAAACTTTGTTGTTAAAAAGTGACTGTAAATTTTCTTATACAGAATTTAATTTACCGAACACAAATCAACTTCTCGACAAAAAAGATATTTTCCTCCGAACTGAAAAATATTAAACAGACTCTCATTAATAGTGACTTCCCAAATCACATTGTAGATGAACAAATAAAACGATATTTCAAAGACCTCAACTCAGATCAAAACAGAATATGGTACTTCAACAAGAATCCTTAAACATATCAAAATCTTTTATCGCAACCAAATGCATAACTACAAACCATAAAAAATATAATTCGTACTGATATATCTCCCGTTTATCCTAATAAAAAATTAAAATTAATAATATATTATAACAAATACGATACTACTAATTAAATTATCCGTAATAACTCCTCCCCACCAACTGATGTGTGACGTAAAACCAACATTAGTTATCAATTCAAATGTTCCTTGGCAGAATGTATCTCCGACAAAAAACAAAAAAAGCAATATGTATGTTAAATTTACAACAACTACATTAATAAGACGTTTTACATTACACTGTCTAACCATTCGTTTATATCTAGACATCTACAATATTATTCATGTCTACATTCACAATATAAAAATAATGATCGATAACTCAACTATCATACACCAAGAAAACAACAAAAGTAAAGAACAGTTACTCGAGGTAATATTCATTAAAAAAGCCGTCAATTAATACAATAAGCTATAAATACTGTACTAATGCTCTAAAATGTTCATAGAAAAAACAGTTTTTCATGCTTCAACATGTGCATAAACATGACATTACAACATAAAAAATTCATTTTGGATAATTTTCACGTTCTAATAAACGCTAAGCAATTTGTCAACCGTTATATTTGAAGCAAGAAGAAAAATTACCGTAATTCTTTAGCAACAGAGTTTTTGGGTTATTTTTTATTATCACAACTCATACTCCTGAAGATGATCTCGGAAGGAAATTGAAAGTACTTGGAAACATCGCGAAATGAATAATAAAATCATCTGTCAAAGTTACAGGTCATTTCTTACATCTTTCAATTATAAAATGCGAAGGATTATCCGTGAATATGAACGGATTTTATTAAAAATAAGTAGACACAATGTTTGCAGTTTATTTAATCTGACATCAGAGGACGAACCGCGAAAAGTTTTCGTTTTCTATTTATTCATGCTGTCTTTTTATAGATATACTTTTAGTTGTATAGGGTTTCTGTGTGTCGTGTATGCGTGAGTGTGTAAATTGAATTTTGGCAACAAAATATATTTGGTTAAATAGTATGTAAAAGTTCCATTTACCTATCTTTTTATTTTCTATTTAATTTCTCATATACCCGAATTAGGTGTTTTGTATATTCAGTAAATTTGCCAAAGTTCACATTTGTATCAATTTTATGTTTTTTTCTTTCCGGGTGCTTTCAAATGTTTCTACATCTGTTTTCAAGTATTCTTCTGCGTATTTACACAAATGTTTTTATTTTTCAACTCCGGCTTTCTCAAGTTTGATGCAACTCATTTCAGTTCACTCAATATGTCCTTTATCTAAACGGCTAAATTGAAATTTTTTTCATGTGTGTGTATTTTTAATGATTTAACCATATATATATATATATATATATATATATATATATATATATATATATGAAATTAATTATAGAATGAATCGATTCATTTCTCAAGTTAAAATATGATAAGCCTGCTATAAACCCAGAATCATCAAAAACTAAAAACACCCGAAAATGTAGAAAAAGGAAGATAATTTGGTTTAACCCTCCTTATTGTAAGCTAACTAATATAAATATTGGTAGGTATTTTCTCAAATTAATCGATAAACATTTTAATAATAATAACAATCCCTTAAATAAAATTTTTAATAGGTTCACCCTAAAAATTAGTTATTCTTGCACCACAAATATAGATAATATAATTAATTCCCACAATAAACAAATTTTAATGAAACTAAATAATACGGAAGCTAAATCCGGAATTGTCGACAAATGCAATTGTTATTCGGTGGATGCCTGCCCGGTGCAAGGCAAATGTAAATCCACCCATGTAATTTATGAAGCCCGCATTTCTCCATCTAATAACAAGGACAATTACCGGACCTATATTGGCATGTCCGCGGGCTCTTTCAAACAGAGGCTTTATAATCACAGATACTCGTTTTCGAACCCTAAACAGAGATTCCAGACGGCACTATCACGTAGGTTCTGGGAAATGAAGGAGGAAGGGCAGGACCCTATAATCAGCTGGAAATTAATAGGCTCAGCTTGTACCCCTAAGGGTTTTCGTGATAGGTGTCGTCTGTGTTTATTGGAGAAGATTCTGATTTTGAAATATCCTCATCAGGACTTACTTTTGAACTTTAGGAGGGAATTTATAAACAAGTGCCGCCATAGGGCGGATTTTAACTTCTAATTTCAAATTTTTATTTTTAAATTCTAAATTTTTTCTATATTTTTTTAATATTAAAAAAAAAAAAAAAAAAAAAAAGAAAAATTTTTAATTTTAATTTTAAATTTTATTTTATTTTATTTTATTTTTTTTTTTTTGTGTATGTTTGTGTGTGGATGTACTTTTTTATATATATGTATGTATATGTATTTATGTATGTGGGCTATATGTAATTTTGGAAAAAAAATTTTTTAGCTATTTAAATGCTCCTTTTCATAATATTCATTAATATATATGTGTGTGAGTGCATATGGAATATGTGTATGTATGTGTATATAGGTATATATGTATATATATGTGTGTGTGTGTGTGTGTGTGTGTGTGCATGTGTGTGTACACATGTATATTATGTGTATATGAATTTTTTGTATATAGGTGTGTACACACATATATATGTGTGTATGCGCATGTATATGTATATGGGTGTGTAATAATATATATGTGTCTATATATTTATATATATATATATATGTATAATAGTGTGTAATAAATTGAATGTATGTGTGTATGTGTATATATGTATTCTTATTCGTAGAATTGTGTGTGTGTATATATATGTATGTATGTGTGTACTTCTATAGGTATGTATATAATAATTGTAATTTTTTTTTTTTTTTTTTTTTTACCTAGTGTTGTCTTTATTTAGTCTAATTTCAAATGACCTAATTTTTTTAAAAATAATTTTATTTTAAATCCTATATCTTTTTATTCCCTTTTATTAATAATTATGCCTTTTTAAGTAAAGGCCTTTTTCTAATACTTCAACGTTTTGGGGAAATTAGGTTTTTGAATTTGTCCAGCGTCTGTAATATTTAAAAAAAAAAAAAAAAAAAAAATTTTTTTCTTTAGTTTCTTTCTTTTACCCTCCCTTCCTTCTTTTATCTCTCTTACCACCTTTTTTCCGTATTGCCTAAACTACGTCGATTTAACGCGTCTGTCTGTTAATTTTTAGTTACATTCTTCCTTTTTTTTTGCGAACCCAGACGATGTCAATTTTTTTCTTTTCTTATTTATTTGATTTTATTCTATCTTTTTCTTTTTCTTTTTCGTTTTCTTTTTCTTTCCCTTTATTTTTATTTTTATTTTTTTATTTTTTTATTTTATTTTATTTTATTTTATTATTTATTTTTTAATTTCTTTGCAATCTATTTAAAAAGGAAAAGTAGACTAATTTTTCTCCAGTTTCTGAAAGGTTTTTTCTGTTGCTGAGGTGATGTGTCGTCCCCCGTGGGGATCTTCATATCGAAATGGCTATTCAACATCTTTGAATTAATCCTTTTTTAATATATATATTTGCTCTGTAATATTTTATTACATGGAGCTCTCTTCCTGTATCATTTTTTAATATTAAAATAAATTTTTAATATTAATTAGGATCGGGTTTTTTGGAATTTACCTTCCTGCTTTTTTCCCTTGGATTGAAGTATCTGAATTAAAATATTTTGCTCCTACCTTTTGGTAGTTGAGCTCTCTTGGTTTATTCCCGGATTTTTTCTACCAATACAACACCACCTTTCCTATGGAGAAATTTACCCCGGAGTATTCTTTGAAGAATATTCCTTTTCCTAATCTGGATTCCTTTCTCTTTCATCTTACGGAAAAAATTGAAAGTTTTGTGAGGAGGCTTCGATGGAAAGCCTACTTTTACCTGCGTTCAACGGATTCTTCTCCTGATTCTACAGAGTGCTTTGATTTGAAAACTCTAAGAACTCCACCGGTATGCAAATTTTTAAACTCGTTTGAAAAAGACCTTTTTAATTTGATCCCCAAAATCAAGTTCCGGGGTACTTCAAATGAATTCCAGGATTTACTAAAGTCGAACATTAATACCTTAAAGAATTCCAAAGACCTATGGATTAAATCGGACAAATCAAATAACATTTACAAGTGTAATACCACCAATTACCTAAATATCCTTAAAAATAGTATAACTAGTCATTACAAAATAGACAGAGGTAACCTAATTTTATCGGAAATTAACTCCGATATGGCTAAATTTGCAAATGAACTAAATATTAGTGATAGAATTGGAAAAATTTCTACCAAAGAAGCTTACATTTTATTTAAGGACCACAAGCCTAATTTCCAAAATAAATTACAAACTATACTAATTAATCCCACTAAGAGTGAATTAGGCATAGTTTCTAGGGTGGTTCTGAAGAACTTAATAGAGAAGTTACAATCTAATTTACAACTGAATCTTTGGAAGAGTTCCTTAGATACCATAAAATGGTTTGATAATATCAATGACAAATCTAAATCCACTTTCCTTAAATTTGATATTGTGGATTTTTATTCCTCTATATCAAAAAAACTTCTTGTGGATTGTTTAAACTTTGCTAGGGTTTATGTTAATATTTCGGATTGTGACTATAGAATTATACTGGGTGCTAGAAAATCTATTCTCGCCTTTGATAGCTCTACTTGGACTAAAGGGCCTGAAGATAGTTTTGATGTCCCTATGGGAGCCTATGATTCTGCCCAGGTAGCAGATCTAATAGGCATTTATATTTTAGATATTTTAGGTAGATTTTTAGACCCTAAACTAATAGGCCTATATCGGGATGATGGACTGATATGTATTCCCAATTCCAATGGGCCTTACACTAATAGAATACATAAGAAAATTATCAGAGCCCTTAATTTTCTTGGTTTTAAGGTTGAGGTTACTTCCAATCTCAAAATTGTAAACTATCTAGACATCACCCTTAACTTAAATGATGGTTCCTACCAACCCTTTCTTAAAGAAAATAGTTCTCCCACCTATATAAATAGTTTATCCAACCACCCCAAGAATATTATAAGACAAATACCCAAGATAGTAAATAATAGGGTTAACCAATTATCTTCCAATATAAGAATTTTCAACGCAAGCAAAGAAATTTACGATAAGGCCCTTCAGAAAAGCGGTTTTGTTAATAAGTTAAAATATGATAAGCCTGCTATAAACCCAGAATCATCAAAAACTAAAAACACCCGAAAATGTAGAAAAAGGAAGATAATTTGGTTTAACCCTCCTTATTGTAAGCTAACTAATATAAATATTGGTAGGTATTTTCTCAAATTAATCGATAAACATTTTAATAATAATAACAATCCCTTAAATAAAATTTTTAATAGGTTCACCCTAAAAATTAGTTATTCTTGCACCTCAAATATAGATAATATAATTAATTCCCACAATAAACAAATTTTAATGAAACTAAATAATACGGAAGCTAAATCCGGAATTGTCGACAAATGCAATTGTTATTCGGTGGATGCCTGCCCGGTGCAAGGCAAATGTAAATCCACCCATGTAATTTATGAAGCCCGCATTTCTCCATCTAATAACAAGGACAATTACCGGACCTATATTGGCATGTCCGCGGGCTCTTTCAAACAGAGGCTTTATAATCACAGATACTCGTTTTCGAACCCTAAACAGAGATTCCAGACGGCACTATCACGTAGGTTCTGGGAAATGAAGGAGGAAGGGCAGGACCCTATAATCAGCTGGAAATTAATAGGCTCAGCTTGTACCCCTAAGGGTTTTCGTGATAGGTGTCGTCTGTGTTTATTGGAGAAGATTCTGATTTTGAAATATCCTCATCAGGACTTACTTTTGAACTTTAGGAGGGAATTTATAAACAAGTGCCGCCATAGGGCGGATTTTAACTTCTAATTTCAAATTTTTATTTTTAAATTCTAAATTTTTTCTATATTTTTTTAATATTAAAAAAAAAAAAAATAAAAAAAAAAATAAAATAAAAATTTTTAATTTTAATTTTAAATTTAATTTTTTTTTTTTTTTTTTTTTTTTTTTTGTGTATGTTTGTGTGTGGATGTACTTTTTTATATATATGTATGTATATGTATTTATGTATGTGGGCTATATGTAATTTTGGAAAAAAAATTTTTTTAGCTATTTAAATGCTCCTTTTCATAATATTCATTAATATATATGTGTGTGAGTGCATATGGAATATGTGTATGTATGTGTATATAGGTATATATGTATATATATGTGTGTGTGTGTGTGTGTGTGTGTGTGTGCATGTGTGTGTACACATGTATATTATGTGTATATGAATTTTTTGTATATAGGTGTGTACACACATATATATGTGTGTATGCGCATGTATATGTATATGGGTGTGTAATAATATATATGTGTCTATATATTTATATATATATATATATGTATAATAGTGTGTAATAAATTGAATGTATGTGTGTATGTGTATATATGTATTCTTATTCGTAGAATTGTGTGTGTGTATATATATGTATGTATGTGTGTACTTCTATAGGTATGTATATAATAATTGTAATTTTTTTTTTTTTTTTTTTTTTTACCTAGTGTTGTCTTTATTTAGTCTAATTTCAAATGACCTAATTTTTTTAAAAATAATTTTATTTTAAATCCTATATCTTTTTATTCCCTTTTATTAATAATTATGCCTTTTTAAGTAAAGGCCTTTTTCTAATACTTTAACGTTTTGGGGAAATTAGGTTTTTGAATTTGTCCAGCGTCTGTAATATTTAAAAAAAAAAAAAAAAATTTTTTCTTTAGTTTCTTTCTTTTACCCTCCCTTCCTTCTTTTATCTCTCTTACCACCTTTTTTCCGTATTGCCTAAACTACGTCGATTTAACGCGTCTGTCTGTTAATTTTTAGTTACATTCTTCCTTTTTTTTGCGAACCCAGACGATGTCAATTTTTTTCTTTTCTTATTTATTTGATTTTATTCTATCTTTTTCTTTTTCTTTTTCGTTTTCTTTTTCTTTCCCTTTATTTTTATTTTTATTTTTTTATTTTATTTTATTTTATTTTATTATTTATTTTTTAATTTCTTTGCAATCTATTTAAAAAGGAAAAGTAGACTAATTTTTCTCCAGTTTCTGAAAGGTTTTTTCTGTTGCTGAGGTGATGTGTCGTCCCCCGTGGGGATCTTCATATCGAAATGGCTATTCAACATCTTTGAATTAATCCTTTTTTAATATATATATTTGCTCTGTAATATTTTATTACATGGAGCTCTCTTCCTGTATCATTTTTTAATATTAAAATAAATTTTTAATATTAATTAGGATCGGGTTTTTTGGAATTTACCTTCCTGCTTTTTTCCCTTGGATTGAAGTATCTGAATTAAAATATATATATATATATATATATATATGAGAAATGAATCGGTTCATTCTGTAATTAATTCTTCCTCTCCAAGTTATGTTTCCATAATCGTTATAGAAACCTATTCATCAGTAATGTTTGTTCCGGACTTCATAACCACCTTCTGTTGCAAGGAATTATTTACAACCTCAGTCCTTTTTGCCCTTTATTTTTGTTTGTTCTGAGTATTTTTCCAATCTTTTTTTTTTATTTTTCCTTTTTTATTTCCTTGCGTGTGACTTTTCTAGCTTGTTTTCTTTTCAATTTCCATCTTGAATTGCTTTGTCCAACTGTAATCACCACTTCCTTTCAACATTCATAAAAATATAAACGAACCAGCTCTAATATCTTTTTTTTGTCTCTCTTTTTCTCTCGTTTTTGTTTATTCCAGAAATTTTCCGGCAAATTTTGAAAAAGGATCAATCCTGACCTCAAGATGACAAACGAGCAAAACGGATTAGTAACTGAAAGGTCAGCCGTAAGAGAATCAAAGACATTTGTTGTGTTGGGATCGTTTCGACAAATGAAAGCCAAAACCGGTTATTTTCCGCGAACTCCAGCTGAAATTATTTGACTTAAGAAATAACAGCGCAGAGAATTTATACTTGCGATTTTTTTTCTATTTTCGTTTCTCTTTTTCGAATTGCGACAGGATGAAATACTTGCAAGGCGCACTTAATATCCGTTTATTATTCAATCTACAGATGCGTGACGTTATAGAAGAAGGAAGAAATATGAGAAATTATAGCACATGGTTGCATTGCTCTTAACTATGATTCAGCCGAAACTGCTTATTAATATATGAGATATTTTACAATTGTATGTATGTATGTATGTATGCATGTATGTATGTATGTATGTATGTATGTATGCATGTATGTATGTATGTATGTATGTATGCATGTATGTATGTATGTATGCATGTATGCATGTATGTATGCATGTATGTATGTATGTATGTATGTATGTATGCATGTATGTATGTATGTATGTATGAGCATTATCCACAATGTCGATCTTGATATTCAAGTTGGTATTTGAAAATTGAAGAAAAATACAATGAAAAATTAAACAGACATACATTATTAGTTGAATTAAATAAATATTCTTTGGATGAATATATATATATATATACCTTTATAACTCTCAGGATGTGCGTTGTGGCGTAAGAGATATCTAATCAGAATGAGAAATTGGAGAGTCGAGTTCGAATTCGTTACATTTTTTAGGTGCAGATAACCCTGGGAAATATACTTATCCATCTCTTCTCCCACCAGCTATTGGTTTGAATATCAGGCTGTGGTCAACATCTAGTCCACCGCAGAAAGAAATGGCAACCGACTGCGGGAAATCCTATGCAGTTAGTCATAGATCGAAAGAAACACGATCGCCAAGCGTGTATTACGTATGGCACTGAATGTGCACGGCTATTGCAAAAAAGTAAAAGTGTGCATATACATATTAGCATCCATATATATTTAGGTAATGTCCACTCGGAACAAGAAACCGGGGAGCGGAGTTCGAATTCCAGATGAATCCATTGTATTCATTTACGCGCAAATACCCTTGGGAAAGGTATTAATCCGTCTATTCCATCCAGTTATAGAGTTAAATAACAGGACAGATTGGGTTCTATAGCCTTGGTCGGCAACCAGTCTACCATAGAAAGCAATGGCAACTTACTGCGGGATAATCTTCTGCCCAGTCAGTCATGTCTCGAAAGAGACATGATCGCCCAAGCGTGTATCACGTATGGCACTTAACGGACTGATTGACTGTCGAAGGATGTATGTTGTGGTACAGTGGATATCGACTCGGAACGACAAATCGGGAGTGCCGAGCTCAAATTCCGGTTAAATTCCTTGCATTCACATACGCACAAATACCCTTGGGAAAGGTACTAATCTATCTCTTCCTTCCAGTTATGGCACTTAACTGTCTGACTGTCGAACAAATACCAACACATTTGTTGTTATCATTAAAATATGTCAACTGTGATGTCCCTCGGCCATCTTCAGATATTATTCAAGCCACCTAACATTCAGGAAATTTAGAACTGAACTCTTGCTGAATATTTAACATATTGATAATGAAAACACTATGAACTCATGCAAATAATGTTTATGACAACTCGTCATTTCAGCAAGGAAGACAGAAATTATATATATATAATGAGAAAGCTGTGTTCAAATTGGGTGCCGCGTTTGCTCACAGTCGATCAAAAACAACATCGCGTCGACGATTCAAAGCGTTGTTAGCAATTGTTTCAACACAACAAGAAGTTATTGTGCAAATATGTGACAATGTGAAACATGGAGCCACCACTTCAATCCGGAGTCAAATCGGCAGTCATTTGAGTGGATATGAGCAGGTGAAAACCGTCCAAATCGGACAAAGATGGAAAAATCAGCAAGCAAAACTTTGGCATCCGTATTTTAGAATGCGCAAAATATTTTGTTAATCGATTACTTTGAGAAAGAAAGACCCATCAATATCAAATATTATATAGCATTATTATGGCATTTGAAGGAAGACATCATAAAAAAAACGGCCACAAATAAAGGAGAAAAAAGTGATCTTTCACCAAGACAACGCACCGTGTCACAAGTCGATCGCAACGATGGCAAAACTACATGAATTGCACTTCTAACTGCTTCCACCCTATTCTTTAGATCTGTCTCTTAACGAGTAATGTATTTTTGCAGACTTAAAAAGAATGATTTAGGGAAAGAGATTTGGCTCCAATGAAGAAGTGTTATCTGAAACTGATGCGTATTTTGATGCCAAAACAAATCGTTTTACAAAAAAGCATCGAATTGTTAGACAAGCGTTAGAATCAGTGTATCACCCTGGAATGAGACTATATTGATGATTAAAGTCGAATTTTGCCTAAAAGTTGTTTTAATATTTAGGCGTTGGATTTATTGATTGATGTTTTATATATATATATATATATATATATATATATATATATATATATATATTGTTTTTCTTTAATCCGAAGTGGAAGAATAGGAAGGTAAATTCCAAGAACCTGATCCTAATCAATATTAAAAAATTTTAATATTAAAAAGTGATGCAGGCAGAGAGCTCAATGTATTAAGAATACAGAGCCAATATAAATTAGAGAAAATTTTCAAAATTCAAATGTGTCGGATGTACATTTCGACATAGGATCTCTAATAGAAACTCTACGTCACGTCAGAGACATCGTTTGTCCAAATGGCGAAGGCCCTGAGTTAGTGTGTGGACGGGTTTTTGGTTAACAACGGTCACAAAGTGGAAAAGGACAGAGCTGGTAGTCGCAGGGTTACAGGGTGTTGAAATGGTATATTTAGGAAGGGGAGAAATAGGAGTTCATATTTTATAAAGATAGACAACTAAATGAGTTAAATTACTTTTTAAAACTAAGATTTTGGGTTGTTTGAACAGGTGTATTTAGGCGAGAAGGAATGGGTTTCAATATAAGATTTTTAAATTTTTTAAAAGTTTATTTGATTAAGCCTTTTAGGTAGAAACGAGGTAAATGCCAATTACAGGAAGTTATCAGCTTAAAAATTATTAGAGAAAAAATATTAGAGAAAAGAATATTAGAGAAAAAAAAATAAACCAAGGAAAAAAGGGGTTTAGTAAAAGAATCCATATTTTCTAAAGATAGGCAATTAAAGGAGCTTGGGATAGGAAGGTAGGGGGGTAAAAATACTTTTTAAGGTTAACGTTAGGGTAAAATTAAGATTAAAACTTAAATTGAATCCTTTTAATTTATATTCTAACATCTAGTCAACGGGGATTTAAATTCTAAATTTAAGTATTCGAATAATTTGCCTTGTGGCGGCACTTACTGATGAATTCCCTCCTAAGATTCAGTAGCCGGTATTGGTGGGGGTATTTTAATATTGAAATTTTTTCCAGTAAACATAGACAGCACCTATCACGAAAATTCCTCGGAATACGGGCTGAACCTATCGGTTTCCAGCTAATTTCAGGATCCAACCCTTCTTTCATTTTCCAGAATGCCCGTGAAAGGGCTGTCTGGTACCTCTGACCGGGGTTTGAAAAGGAGTACCTGTGGTTATACAGTCTTTGTTTGAAAGGACCGGCGGACATACAGATATAGGACCGGAAGTCGTTTTTTTTTTTTTTGTTAGATGGAGAAATGCGGGCTTCATAAATCACCTGGGTGGATTTGCATTTTCCCTCCACCGGGCAGGCGTCCACAGAATTACAGTTGCATTCATTTAGAATTCCGGACCTAGATTCAGCATTGCGCAAGTTTACCAGAATTCTCCTATTATGGGAACTAATAAGGCTGTCCATATTCAGGGTGCAAGAATAATTAATTTTAAGGGTGTACCTATTCAAAATCTTCCGTAGAGGGTTACTGTTATTAAAATGTCTGTCTATTAACTTGAGAAAATATTTATCAATATTGATGTTAGTTAGTTTACAATAAGGGGGGTTAAACCAAATTATCTTTCTTTTTCTACAGTTTCCTTTATTTTTATTTATGGATGATTCGGAGTCTATTATAGGTTTATTATATGTTAACTTGTTCTTATATCCGCTTTTTTGAAGGGTCTTATTGTAAATATTTTTACTTGCGTTGAAAGTTTTAATGTTGGATGATAATTGGTTGATTCTATTATTCACTATATTAGGTATCTGTTTTATAATATTTTTGGGGTGGTTGGATGAAATATTAATATAAGTGGGGGAACTATTTATTTATTTTTTTTGAGAAATGGTCCGTAGGATCTATCATTTAAGTTAAGGGTGATGTCAAGATAGTTTTCAATTTTAAGATTAGAGGTGACTTCGACTTTAAAACCGAGGTACTTCAGGGCTCTGATTATTTTTCTGTGTATCCTATTTGTGTAGGGTCCATTGGAATTAGGGATAATTATTAATCCATCGTCCCGATATGGGCCTAATTGTTTTGGGTCTAAAAATATGCTTAGAATATCTAAAATGTAAATTACCACAAGATCTGCCACCTGGGCTGAATCATATGCTCCCATAGGGACGTCAAAACTTCCCCCGGCCCCTTTCTGGCCGCAAATATAATTTCGTAGTCCCTATCCGAAATGTTCACGTAATTTTTAGCAAATCTTAAACAACTTTCAAGAAGGTCTCTTGATATAGAGGAATAGAAATCGACAATATCGAATTTAAGGAAGGTGGATTTAGATTTGGTTTTGATGTTGTTAAACTAGTCTATCGTATCGGAAGAACTTTTCCAAAGGTTTGGTTGTAGATTTAATAGTAGCTTCTCTATTAGATTTTTTAGAATTTCCCTGTAAATTATGCCTAAGTCACTTTTTGTAGGATTAATTAGCCTGGTTTGTAATTTGTTTTGGAAATTTGGTTTGTGGTCCTTAAATAAAACGTAAGCTTCTTTAGTGGCGATTTTGCCAATTTTGTCACTAATATTTAATTCTTTGGGGAATTTGGCTGTGTCTGTATTAATTTCAGATAATGCTAGTTTCCTTCTGTCTACTTTGTAATTACTAGTTAGGTTATTTTTAAGGACACTTATGTAATTTAAAGGATCACATTTATAAATGTTGTTAGATTTGTCGGATTTTACCCACAGGTGCTTAGATTTTTTTCAGATTTCTAATGTCTGATTTTAGGAAATTCTGGAATTTATTTGAAGCCCCACAGAATTTGATTTTGGGGATCAGGTCGAAAAGGTCCTTCTCGAAAGAGTTCAGAAATCTGCATACGGGGTGGGTGCGCTGGGTCCTCAGGTTAAAGGAATCCGTGGAATGATGTGCAGAGTCTGTAGAGCGGAGAAAAAATTGTGCCTTCCATCGAAGTCTCCTTATGAAGTTTTCGATTTGTTCGGTGAGGTGAAGGAGAAAAGAGTGAGTCTTTGGGTAAGGAATATTTTTCAAGGAATAATCCGGGGTAAACTTCTCCATTTTGGAATAGCAGAATGAATAGTTTAAAAATCTGGGAATGAACCAAGAGAGCTCAACCACCGAAGGTGTGGGAGCAAAATATATATATATATATATATATATATATATATATATATAGTGTGTGTGTGTGTGTGTGTGTTTACACACACACAAATTTTATTAAAAATAACCGATCAGGTCTGTCTGCTTTATATTTATTGTTTTTTTTTTTTCAGTTTTCGGATAAGGTGTTGAGTATTGCTCGTGAAGTTGTGAATAAAATATCCGAAGTTCATATTATTCTTATTTTTTTTCAAGTACTTTCTACTTTCGCCAACATTATCAAAAACTGATATGGTGTATCTGCGTTAAATTTTTTTGTCTTTATCTTGATATTCATGAGAAGATGAACGTTTAAAATGCTCTACCGTGGTGTCATGTGCAACGCCTGTTGGGAACGCGGCTAAACAAAAAATTGCGATTTATTTAATTATTAATTTAACTTAAATTTTTCCTTCTGTTTTTTTTTATTATTATGATAGATTATATACGCACATTAATTATGTCATATGCAATTTTAATACAATTTTTCTGCTGTGTATCATAATATTTTCCATATATATTTACAAAGTAAAGAAAACAGTGAAAGGAACAGAATTTGATGAAGTTTGAAGCATATTTTAAAAATCATTTTACCCAAAGTAAGGTAATAAATTCACTAAGACGCAATGAGGTTACTGAGAGTGAGTGGATGTGGGAAAATAACATTTTCATGGCAATGGAACGATAAAAGAACACGAATTAGGTAGACAAAAGTTAACGATTGACACAGAATTTAAATTTTAGAAAGCCAAAGGTAACTAGAACGCAAGAAGCCGGATGAGTGTTACCGAAACGCAAACGCAAAGCGCAAGAGAAGAAACTTCTAACATTAAACTTACGTTTCCATGTAGTCATTTCAAATGTATAATAACGAAACCTTCCCGCCAATCTTGTACTATGCTTAAATTCATAAAGTCTAGGTTCCACAAAGTAAAGTCCTTCTGAACAAATACCATGAAAATATAGAAAACACAGAAGGGAGCTACATTACAAAAGTAGGAAAGTGACTGAAGCTGAGATGACAGGTCAAACCAATAGTATTGCAGATTATTCTTTCTGTTCCATCAGGAATCACCAAATACATATCTAACGTGCGGATGTGCGTTGTGGTGCATTGGATATCGGCTCGGAACGAGAAATCGGGGAGCCGAGTTCGAATTCCAGCTGAATTCATTGCAATCACTTACGCGCAAATACCCTTGGGAAAGGTATTAATCCTACTATTCCTTCCAGTTATGGGTTAAATTGGGTTCTATAGCCTTGGTCGGCAACCAGTCTGCCGCAAAAGGCAATGGCGGCCTGCTGCGGGATGGTCTTAGTCTTCATGAAAGGAAACATAGGTAGACAGAAAGAAAAAAAGAAAGAAAGAAAGAAAGACAAAACGACAGACAGACAGACAGATAGATAGATAGATAGATAGATAGATAGATAGATAGATAGATAGATCAGATGCGTGAGCAATATTCAATGCATGGGTCAATGGTAGACTTATAAAAGAGGAATATAGATTCTGTTGTGTAAAACCTTCATAAAGAAAGATGAGAATATCGGATAAGGAAGGAGAGAGAATTTATTAAAAACACCGAACGAAAGAAAATATTGAAAGTGTCAAAGAAAGAGAAAAATAAAACAAAAATTGTTGCTATAAAAAATAAAAGAGAAAATACTAAAATAAAATTAAAAGTACGAAAAACAAGAAAGGAAAGTAAAAAAGAAAATTAATAAATATATACACAAAAAGTAAGACAAAGAAAATAGTTAAAATACAAGACATAATAAATACAGAAAGAGGTGAAAAGAAAAAAAAAAGAAAAAATACAAAAGGCTGGGTAAATAAAGAAAGAAATAAAAATTGGAAAAATATAAGAGCTTCATAAAAGAAACATAGGTAGACAGAAAGAAAAAAAGAAAGAAAGAAAGACAAAACGACAGATAGATAGATAGATAGATAGATAGATAGATATGAACAGAATTAGATAAATAAATATGAACAAAATTAAATAGATAGATAGATAGATAGATAGATAGATAGATAGATAGATAGATAGATAGATAGATAGATAGATGAACAGAATTAGATAAATATCAACAAAATTAGATAGATAGATAGATAGATAGATAGATAGATATGGACAGCATTAGATAAATAAATATGAATAAAATTAGATAGATAGATAGATAGATAGATAGATAGATATGAACAGCATTAGATAAATATGAACAAAATTAGATAGATAGAGAGATAGATAGATAAATAGATAAATATATATGAACAGTTTGAGATAGATAGATAGATAGATAGATAGATAGATAGATAGATAGATAGGCAGAAAGAATGGAGAGAAAATGAATACACTTGTTGAAAGAAAGGAAAATAGCAAAAGTACTTAATAAAAATAAAAAGAACGAAAGCATCGTTAAAATTATATATAAAAAGAAAAAAAGAAAGAAAGAAAACAATAAAAACCAGATAAAAGAAAGAAATTAAAAAATACAGTCGTAAAAAAATGCACGTGAAAAAGAAATTAAGGAAGCGAGAAAAAAAAAGAGAAAAAATGAACGAAAATTTAAAAAAATAAATAAATTAAAGATAAATATGCGAGAAAGAAAAATAAGCATATGAAAAAAAAAAAAAGAAAGAAAAAAAAATGCCACCAAAATCTGTAGAGATAACGAAATATTAAAAAAAATCGCTTGAAAAACAATGCTCAATTTCAAACTGTTATTAAAGCAACCCGATTGAAGATTGCCAAATAATGTCGATATACAATTGACTTTATAGCTTACCCTTTCCCTCATCGCTTTCAAGAACCTATTTCTTTGCTTTTAACTGGTTCTTCATCGTTTTTCTTCCTCCTTGTCACTTATCAATATTTACTTTGTCTCAGACAAGGAATTACTTTCCGTGATCTTCGAACAATGAATTCAGTTCTGCACTTGTCGGTCACAGGACGTAATCAATATAGCTGACAGTTGGGTCGTGATGGGAGAAAATTAGGTGGAAAAGTCGTACGTTAATGTTGCCTTAGGTTATCCTCATCATTCAGCAAATCAATGATATGTGGCCTCATTTTCTTTTCTAACATCTTTCTCTCACACCGATGCACAGACAAACAAATATACATAAAAAAGATAAACTCACACGCATCTACAAATCCAGCCAATAAGTTCGTAGCTTGACATTCGCTGAAGTTTGATCTGATATTTTCACGGTATAATGCTAGATTAATGGAGGCGCTGCTAGGAAAAGTATATTGATCAAGAAGGAGATTATGTTGGTAAATGAATATTCATTCTACGTCAAATACTTTTACGCGTGCATATAGCTGTGATTTACGTAGAAAATATTTTACAGATGAGATGTTAGCTATTCTATATAATCTCCAACGTAACTCATACACGCAAACCAATGCAGAGATTTAAGAAAAGGGCACCAAATGCAGACATAAAAGAGCTAAAGTCACAATCATTCACCGGCATTATCATTATCATCATTCTTAGAATAGGTATTAGAGTCGCTTCACGACTGAACGTCTGAATTGTCCTACCTCCGCCAATGTACTGGTTATGTACCAATGTCTGAATCTCTCCAGTGACGTCGTCAATGTCTGAATCTCTCCAGTGAAGTTGTCTGTTAAATTTTACCTGTGCTTGTCGTTTTTCTTTTTTTTTTTCTGCTAGAGGTGGTACCAAGTTGGATGATAGAAAAGAGATATCTGAAAAATTCTAGTATTTCTCTATATTTCTGAGATGAGGTAGTATTTACAGTATTTACATTGTTCGGACTATTGTCCTCATCTTTGTTGCCATTTGTACGACGTTTCGGTCGTTGAACGCTCCGTCCTTCTTCAGATGCTAGGAATTTCGAACCGAACCCTTTATTACAATCACTGGGTTATATGAAGTCCATTCCTTTCGGGAAGCCTCGATTGGACACATGGCCGAGTGCATATAGACGTTCGTTAGGAACTAACCAACGTCTATATGCACTGGGCCATGTGTCCAATCGAGCCTTCCTGAAAGGAATGGACTTCCTGACTTGACTTGTGAGTTGTGAGTTCAGTACCAGGCTACAGCAGTAGTGAACAAATAACTAGCAGGGTTAGAGAGAGATAACTCATGACTTTCAATTGAGGTTTACTGCATGGAATGGATTTCATATACCACAGAGGGTTCAGTTCGAAGTTCCTAGCACCTGAAGAAGGCCGGAGCGTACAACGGATGAAACATCATACAAATGGCAACAAAGATGAAGATAATAGTCCGAATATTGTAAATACTGAAAAAATTCTGTTTGCAGGTTAACATTTTAGCAAGATTCAATAGCAGCACTAGCAAGGACTTTCCGTCCAAGTTAGTTATTTTCTCCGTTGCATTCTTTGGATCGAAGTTTCGGTTAAACTTAGTTTTGCGCATAACTAATGCATTTAAAAATATAAAGATAACAATTCGCGTTCAATACTCTGATGAACTTCCACAAGCTAAAGGAAAAGATTTTAATTTGAAACAAGTATTTTGTTGTAGGACCCAGACTCACCTGAACATGGACTCACCCACTGCTATATTAATAGGTGTGTGATAGCAGTAATAGTAGACGTGAGGAGTGAGAGGGGAATCAGACAGTAGCATTGTACGCATGACCGCAGTCTACTACCAAGGACTATACTGGAGTCATAAGCTCTGCTTATTTATATCTTCTTCTTTGTAACATTTTCTGTAATACATCTTTCGTTAACCAACACCTCGTGTTCCGTGTTATATTTCCGTGGATCCACTTTTGGCTCCACATCATATTCAAAAACAGAATTTAATAAGTCGCTACTTTTCAGAAGATGCTCATAAATATACTAATGACTAACTGAGTTACGTTTGATATTGTTCTTTGTTTACAGATATTTCCCTGTCATTCCAACTGACATGAGGGACAAACCGTGTGATATGTATATATATTCCCTATTTTACTCTGAGGAAGTCTACTATAAAAGAAATTCTACTAAGATATGTATTCTCACTAAATATAACATTTATAGTAATAGATTCATCAGCATAATCATCCTCAGTTTTATGACCGGATGTGGTCGCAGGGTCACTGCACAGCTGAGCATCTGACAAGATAGCTTGAGTGTATAGCAGTAGGTGAAAGTCGTCCAAACTGACAGAAGACTCAAATATCAACAAGCAAAGTTTAGCCTATGTATTTTGGGATGCGCAAAGTATTTTGTTCATCGATTACCTTGAGAGAGGAAGAACCTGGAATAGAAAATATTATATAGTATTATTAATCGGCCACAAATAAAGGGGAAAATGTGGTAGTTCACCAACACAACGCACTGTGTTGACGGCAACAATGGCAAAACTACATGAATTGCTTTCATCCTATTGTCCAGGTCTGGCTCCCAGCGACTACTGGCTGTTTTCAGACCCCAAAAGAATATCGTGGAAAGAGATTTGCCTCTAATGAAAAAGTGATATCGGAAACTGAGGCGTGCTTTGAGGCCAAAGAAATCGTTCTGCAAAAAATTAATCGAATTTTTAGAGAAGCATTTGAATCAGTGTATTACCCTAAAAAAGACTATATTGAAAAATAAAGTCGAATTTTGCCTAAAAATTATTTTTTTAATCATGAGGCCCGGTATTCATTGAGTGTAGTGTTAGATGTTAGTCAGTCAGTTAAATGCCATACGTGATGCACGCTTGGGCTGGGCAGAAGATTATCCCGCAGCAAGTTGCCATTACTTTCTGCGGTAACCAGGTTGCCAGCAAAGGCTACAGAACCCAATCTGTCCAGTTATTTAACCCATAACTGGAGGGAAAAGACGGATTAATACATTTTCCAAGGTTATTTGCGTGCAAGTGAATGCAAGGAATTCAACTGGAATTTGAACTCGGTTCCCCGATATCCACTTCAACATAAAAGACATTCCATTTGCTTTAAATCCCTTTTACAGTTAGAAGTTTTAATTGAGACAATTATTTTTGAGAGGAAAGTTGATCATAAGCACTAACTGTTTGTTTTCGAACTAAGGTCACTAAAATGTCTAAAGAATTAGTCAAAAGAAATTGACAACTGACAGCTTGCATATTATGTTAGTCTTCCTTTAATAAAACTGTGGGAACACGAGGAAAACTGAATAATTTGCAATTGTTTCATGTTTATTACATACAATAAAAAATACATAAAATAATGATGCCTAATTATATATATATATATATATATATATATATATATATATATATATATATATATCCTTACATTTTTAGGTTTTTAAAAGTACAGAGATTTTGATTTTTCATAATTTACATTGACTCAAACGCTTTCAGAAAAATCTGCAGCCTTTTTCAAGGAAATCATATTTTTGGTGTTTTTAGTTTTGCACAGATTTTGACTGTTTAAGTTGTGTTTTATTTTTGTGCTGTTTTGATACGAGAGTTCTTTCCGAGATACCGTCTGTAAAGCGCGGCTGTAATTCACGTGAATGTGTTTCTATTTTTAAATTATTTAATGAGTTGGGCCAAGAGGGTGACTGCTGGAGGGCCTTATCTTTAGTAACATGACTCTGCGCCATGCCACATAAGCAGGAGAACCCATTCATGGCTGTCAGACAATTTCTGCGACTACATTACCTCTTACGTCTGGCCCGCTTACTCCTCACACTACGATCTTCTTGATTATTGTGAGGGAATAAAAAAAAAACACAAAACAAAAAAACAAGCAAAAAAAACAAAAAAACAAAAACAAAGAAAGAAATATCTTGTAACACCAAAGATGAAATGAAGATTAGGATTATAGCAGTATTCATCAACTTATCAAAAGAGACCGCCCAGAATAGTTGCAGGAGATTTCGAAATAGTATCGACCGTGGTTGAATAAAAAAATGCGATATCAGTTTCTTCATTTCTGCGCAATTTAGACGACAATTTATCCATTCTAATATATATATATATATATATATATATATATATATGTGTGTGTGTGTGTGTGTGTGTGTGTGTGTGTGTGTGTGTGTGTGTGTGTTTGTGGATATTTTATTTTTATCTAAGTTTTTGTCGTCACACTGTTTCTGATTTCAGTTAATAACAAGATTTTGCTAGATTTTCTTTTCTATTCATCACATTCAGTATACATAAAAGCAAATTGAATGTTCATACCACATAACGTTTTTTCTTCTTCTGCACATGGTTTCATTTTCGTATTTCGCTGAATGGACGCCATTGACGTTGTCAATCTCGAAACAAGAGAATGTATTCCTTTTTTTTTTTCGTACAAATCCGGCAGAAATTCCCAAATGCTCAGCCGTTTTTTTTTAAAATATTTTTCATAGCTACGTAATTTTTATTCATTTGACTAAAAAAAGAAAAATATCAGTAAATAAAAATAAAAAAAGTTTTATAATGCGTCAAAAATACTTCTTTAGCAAGTTGTAAAATATATTCGATTATCGCTTCAGTCAAACAAGATTTTTAAATAGAGCTGCCGCTAACCAAACGGTGCCATCCTGTCGAATCCTTATAAATATATAGAAAGTTTATCTTTTTCGCACATCGTTCTTGTGGAGGTGCAAAACATTGATTTATAAAAGGCTTCAGAAATAAGTTAAATCCGGTACTTCTAAAGAAACGAAACATCCATTATCGTGTCAAGCGACATATTTTCTCGCAAATGGATCGTATTGGGGAAATCCGATTCTACAATTGTAAACTTGCAGAACGAATTCCTATAAAATACAGACTATTACCACTGATTGGCACACCCATCCCCCCCCCACACACAAAACACACATACACACATTGTAAATTTTTTTCTTTACAAAGCTGAAATAAAATCTGGGCTTATAATCGTTTAATTATGTGTTAATGACTTTTTTCAATATATTTGCCCTGGATAATATCCTAATATCCATTGAGCTCTCTAATTTATCTAATTAATAATTTATATTAATTAGATAAATTCTTTTGGATTATCCACTCCGTCTTCACGGGTTGCCATTCTTTCCTATATATATATATATATATATATATATATATATATATATATATATATATATAATGCAATTAAGAACCTATCATATGTGTTGTGATACAGCGAAACAGGCTTGTATGTGGATGACTAATATATTATGCTCTCATGATGATTAAACTCCCTAGAGAAGAAAATTTTAAAAACAGTTTCCACCTCTGCGATATATGCATTACTCTATAGGAATGAATTGAGTTCTTTCGGTGACTGACGTGGGTATACACTACTTATATACAACACGTCAAAATGTTCCTTATTTGATTCCATTTGCGTATGACTTAAGGGATAGCGACTGCGACTGATACCAAATCGGTCGTGTTTCGATTCCGGTCAGAAGCAAGTGGATATGTCTAGTCACAGTAATGAGCTGTGATACAGTGAAACAGGCTTACCTGTAGATGACTAATATATATATATATATATATATATATATATATATATATATATATATATATATATCTTAGAAGTTGTACAAACAAATGGGTTAACAGTCCACGGTTTATAGTAATTTTACTTTTTTTGAAGAGTATTCGACATATAGTAGAGCAATATTTGTATTATAAGGTTTTTATATTAAAAACATACTTTACTGCAAAATAATAGCTGTCGTGTTTCCGTACTACTTGTTAGTACCTCAGCAAACTGTGAAATATTTTTCTGTTAGGAATTAATACATATAGAAATTTTAAAAAATTAGAAACAGCATATTTGTTACAATATCCAGTCGTTTTCTGAGGTGTTTGTGGAATGCAAAGAGCTGGACTAAGTTTGTACTGGACAAAACAAGATCCAGATTTAAAATTCAAATGCTAAGCACTGACTCATTGATTCTGTTAGAAATAAAAATGACTCGACTTTACAAACTTTGCTTAGGACACACACGAAAGCGAATCTAAACCAAAACTCGTCAAATTTCACACCTTAATGCGAAATGCTTTATCTCAATAGAAAACTAGGAAGCATCTAAAAACAAAATTCAACTTATCTTCAATTATCAGAAACAAATTCTTTCACGAACCTTTTCGCGAGATAACGCGAAATTTGTTCGTCGTCCAATGGAAAAGCCAGAATCACACCCGGGAGTGAATTACCAATTAACTTTTTCGAGCTATACAAACGAAATAAAAGACGGGCAAGTTCGCCTGTCGTCAAAGAGGAGATGACGACCGTATTAACACGTCCCTTGACAAACTACAAGCAACCATTATTATTATTATTATCTATATCTATAACTCCTTCCTCTTTATCGTTCATCCATCTCTCTCTATTTTTACTTGATAACCGAGTGGAACCCTTTAAGACTGAGCGATTACTTCAAAGACATTACTACCCAACGATAACGCCCATACATAAATACACACAAGTTACTACTACGAACTCTTGATACCCTTAACTCTTTACTACTTTTTTCTCATTGAACGTTTAACTTCTGCCAATTCATTTTATTCTGTTATATTAATAAACATTTCTATTTAAACATACAAAAGGTATACTTTTATTCTTTCACACATTCCACAAATCCACGTTCTGATAACCTTTTCATAATGCTGATGATCTTCTGAATAAACCTATACTTTGTAGAGAGTTCAGTTATGTTTGACACAAGGCCAATTTAATAAACATTAACTATATCCCTACTTCCACAAGTTAACCAATAGAAAGTAAGTCAATGATGGGTGGGGAATGAATTAAAGGGGTAAAGATTTAAGATGTGAGAAGCTAGATATTTTGGTGTCAGTTATGAAACATTTGATTGTATACAATTGTATTATGACATTTCGGGCCTTGTATCGAATGGCCTTGTGGAACGGTTACGAATGTATTTAGTAATATTTTTATATCTTCTTTGTCACTTAAAGGAGTGTTGTTATTAAGAAAGGAAATATAAAGTACGTCACACATAAGTAGACGATATAGTAGGTAATATATCAGTTAATTCAAACAGTAATTTTCTAAGGATGGACGAATCAATGTATTAATGCAAGTGGTAGGATTTTGATTGTTGGATTTAATTATATTATAGTAGAAAATAAATTAACTATACTTTAGGGTACATATTAAATGATGATGAATATTATCTCGTTGCGTTTATTCAATAGGTTTAATATATGGTATTAAATAATTTGAAGGTTTTCTTTTAAACACAGATAACATAACTTATGTAAAAATCTAAAGTTCTATTTTCCATAATATTTTTCATTTTACCGTAGGTTTTTTATTGACTTCTTTTAATTGCCAATGCTATGTGGAAAGTAATGTGCTATTGCGGTACACCTTATTATTGAAAGATAAAATGTGATAATAATATAGAGTTTTAAATGGATTCTTGGTACTTTCTATGTAAAATCTTTTTTACTATGTGATTTTCTGTGATAGAAAAATGCATTGTTAGAGTATAGAGTTAGTTAAACACAGAATGGAAACTCGATCGGTTTTCGACAATAGCAAGTATTGTTGTTATTAGCATTATGTTTTAGAATGGTATTGTTTACTTACGTTGTTATATTGGTTTAAAATTCTATTATGTTTTTAATGATCTTTTCAGGGTTATTCAAACAGCTCAAATTTAATTTAAGAGAATTTCTGTTAAAATCATAAGCTGTTTATTTTTAGGGAAATATTTCTCAACTAGTTTGAGGAATTTATGCCCTGATTTAGTAATAACCATTTGGTTAAATGGATGTGTATACTAAATGATTTTTTCTATTTATATTATTATTGTTATTATTATCGTGTTTGATGTATTTGCTGGCAAGGCATTTGTAGCAACTGTTTTGGAGGGCAGTGTCATAACATTTGCATTGTGGATATAAATATATCTTCATTGGATGAGTTATTACTTATTCTGTTTATAATGGATGATGTTTGATGATTGGTAAGGAAGATTGCATCTAGGGTGGATGCATATAGAATTGGGGTTAGTTTTTAAGTAGGGTGAGAAAGTGTTATCGATTAGATCAAGGTTTACATCTTGGAAGTCTACCTTTTTAGATTTGTTTTAATTGTAACCTTAAGATTTAGACTTTATATTTAGTTATATATCGATTACCTTATTCAGTTCGCTTTAAATTTAGATGGATAAACCTTACGAACTATAACTTTCCAACACATGTGTACCAATTATCAAGATCCCTCTATGATATTATCACCCGCATGCCAATCTACTAATTATACCTTTAAGATAATCAATAAATTCTCTCAAATTCTAAAATTTACAACACTAAACTAATGTACTACTGACATAATAATTAACTCTGTATGTAAATATAATATAGTCCCACACTCATCTATCAATTCCAATATTCACAAAAAAAAAAAAACTTTTACTTACCTGCACCACTAAACTTCTTTCAACGTCCATCACGGCAATATTTACTCACAAACTAATTGGATAAGTATGCGAAACCCTCTTGGTCCGTGATTATCTAACTTCAATATTTCCCATGTTGAAATAAGTTTTTTTTTTAAAATATTACCAAATCGAAAATATATGTCCGATATATTGATGATATTTTTATTTTGAGTGACATCAAAATAAGTAAACGATAATCCAGATAATTTAAAAATAGTTTTAGAAAAAGATTCCGCACTCAACTTCTCATATATCTTACCCAAAAACAAACTCTGATTCTTTGATGTTCTTGTGTTGTGGAGTCTAGTAATAACACTTTCACTACTTCAGTGTATATATATATATATATATATATATATATATAAACAAATACTTCAAAAATTATTACCACCGGCAATTTAATTTGCTCATATATATATATATATATATATATATATATATATATATATATATAAACACTACAAAAATTATTGTCAACTTAATTTGATTATATATAGATATGTGTCCATAAAAATTATGAACAATTTTAAAATTTCTTAACATTAATAAAGCGAAAGAAAGTGAGGATGCTGAAAATATTCAATAAAAATCTAATTCAATCTTTCTTGTCGGGCGTATTTAATGCAATATGAAAGCGTGAAAGGTTGCTGCCCAAATATATATATATATATATATATATATATATATATATATATATATATATATATATATATATATATATTAAGTGTATCGAGGAAGAAGATAAATTTCTAAACATATATACATATATATTTTTTCTAAGCATATACTGTTAAATACAAGAGACAATGAATGTCTATTATATTTAATCATGAGCCGTTTTAAACATCATATTTAGGCTTTAATTTCAGCTGAAAATAAAGACAAAAATTCTCCAACATTTGGATAATATTTTATTAAGTTGTTTCTAAGCATTCGGCTCACATGAGCCATCTTCAGAGAGGTTACAAGGACGTTAACATAAAGACATACCCAATCAGCGACGATTTTATCTCGTGTTGACATAAAACTTTTCTAAGCAACATTAACAGTCACCAAAAATAGCAAACGCATTTCGTAAATTTGTAATGCGGTTCTATGACGATACACCACGTGAGAGCTCGAAATGATAATAGAACGACATATTTAAATGCAATGTAATGTGTTATGACCAGATTTAAACGTGATTTTATTAAGTGTGGTTTGTTTGGATTTAATGTAGATGGCGTCCAATAAACATAGTCAGGTAGGTAATATCAGACATATTCTAGTCATCAATACAATAATCCTCACTCATACACACTGTAAAAGGAATCTTCAGTTCTATAACTTAAAATGTAATTAGACACCTATAGGAAATTATAATAATCATCATTATCATGGCACATGTAAATGAATATGGCATATATATATATATATATATATAGATAGATAGATAGATAGATAGATAGATAGATAGATAGATAGATGTACATAAGAATAATCATATTTACAAAAAAAAATACTAGCTTTCCCGGTGAGGAAATGTAAGTATATTTATTCACATAAGCATTCACATCTAAATACTTCTATAAGACAAAAAAGACCATATGTATATAAAATACATAACACACACACACACGCACACACATACACACACACACCACACAAACAGACAGACAGACACACACACACACACACACACACACACACACACACATATATATATATATATATATATATATATATACAGTACTGTGCAAAAGTATTAGGACTAGGACAATAACTATCTTATCTTTTATGAGGCATCAAAATAAAGTTTAATATTACCCCTGTCCTCATACTTTTGCACACAACCGGTAGTGTGCAAAAGTATTAGGACAGAGGTGATTTTCCTAAAAACTTCACTGAAATTCAAATACAGGGTGAAAAGCCAAACCTTTGTAAGAATTATTTAAATAAGAAAGAAAAGGAAGGAAGGAAGGCTTCAGAACTGACCATCACAAATCCCTGATTTCAATCCTGTTAAATATCTATGGGATATTTTGGATAAAAAATTGATAAATCTAATTTTACTTCGCAAGACACAATTTGGGAACAAATACAAGCTGCTTGGCAAGAGATACCATTAGTTTTGTGAATTCCGGGTGAGAAACCACACAAAATAATAAATAACAGAAACAGATTATGAAAAGAAAAAATGTAAGTTATATTGAAGAAAATATACAAACTGGAACACAGGTTAGTCAATTCAAGAATACTATTAGTAGAAACCAAAATATATACAGTCTTACAGTGAAATAGTATGTCCGGGTAATGAGTCTATATCCAAACAACTCCAAATAACTGCACCAACTTACTGACCATCTAAGCAACTGATTTAAAACAGCTTTGCAACGGTATTTACCAACCTTTTCACGCAAGTGACACAAGAACTTTTTATTGTGGGTCTTCCCGGCCATATAGCCAGGCCAAAAATATCTGTCTATCTTACCCCAGTGGTGACTCCACCCTTCGGCGGAACCACGACTGGGTCAGTGCTCTCTGCTCGGAAGCAGAGAGCGCTCTCCTCCTGAAGGCAGAGAGCTGACAGTGTCATATAAGCAAAGGCAAATGCTTTGGAACTCCAATCTCTGTATAGGCCGGATTATATGTACACATCAGGCGAGTTCATTCTTCTATACAAAAGGGGCAATCCCACAACAATTAGATACATTGAAGAAGCTTGTGATGTCAATGCCAGACAGAATGAATGCTGTAATCAAAGCAAAAGGCTATAATACTAAATATTAAATTTATTTTGTAACATGTATTTTTTTGCTAAAACATTTGTTGAGTAAATTAAATAAAATTACTTTAATTAAATTGCTTATTTTCTGTCAATATGCCTCATAAAAATAAAATAATTCTTGTCTTAATACTTTTGCACAGTTCTCTCTCTCTCTCTATCTCTCTCTCTATCTCTCTCTCTCTCTATATATATATATATACCTAGGCATAAGCATAAATGGATATAACCTAATTAGGTGAAATTTGTTAAAATGCGCTCTGAGATAAAAAAAAAAAAAAGACTAAAATCCCATACACCTGGACACAAGTTACATATGACCAAGTTAGAAATAAAAATTAAAATATAAATAGGCGCCTATGGGTAATTAGATCTTTATATAATATAGAGTTAATCATCAATAACAAGGCACCTAAGAATAATCATATTTTAACAAACATATATATGTATACCGAGGTGGAAATGTCTAATCGTACTGAGGAGCTGTGACACAGCGAAAGAGATCTGTCTGCGGATGACTACGCTCTCACACCCTGATTGAGCACTCTGGAAGAATGGTAGACTTTGTAAAAACTGTAGCTACTCTAGCATCTACGCATCGCTCATTCGGTAATGAATTAGTGCAATCAACCTACTGGCGCTTGATACATTATACGATAATAAAGTCTACCTCCTTCTACCGAGCGCCCATAGCTCAGAAGTAGAATGGCGGACTGACGCCAATTCGGTCGGGTTTCAATCATGGGTAAAAACAATCGGATGTCTAACCGTACTGATGAGCTGTGATACAGCGAAACAGATCTGTCTACGGATGAATATAAATATATAGTTTATGGTTCTGTAATATTGCATCGCTCACTTTTCTTTTGTCACCAGTTATAAAAGTGCGATATTATATATATATATATATATATATATATATATATATAGGAAAGAATATTAAAATGTTTTGAGTTTTAAAATGTGTTTTTTTTTACAGTATTTGTTTATTTCTACTATTATATTTTATATTTCAGACCGCCCTCTGTCCTTCATCAGAAACAAATGATTTTAAAATTTGATAAAATATAATAGTAGAAATAAACAAATACTGTCAAAAAAACACATTTTCAAACTCAAAACGTTTTAATATTCTTTTCTATACATATTAAGACAGTATACGCGGATCATCACTATGCTATATATATATATATATATATATATATAGTTTTTAGTTTTTTATAAAGTTTTTAGTTTTTGCTCTACAACTGTATTTTCGTAATTTCGTATTGAGCACTTTTTCTGGTGTTTAGGTTCCGTTTTGGGTTTTTTTTTTCCTGCGGATACTTGACATTTTGTTCTTGTTCCGCTGGTTTCTTTTTTTTCTTCCCCATTATCCGACGACATATTACGCCGGATTTTAACGGATTTAGGTTCTTTTTGTTAACATTTTTTTGGAAGGTTGAGATGATTGTAAACTTACGGAGTCTAGTTTATTATTATTATTATTATTATTATTATTGTATATGTATATATATATATATATATGTGTGTGTGTGTGTGTGTGCTTGTGTGCTTGTGTGCTTGTGTTTGTTTTTCACTAAATACGTTTGACAAGGAAGATTTGATTGATTTTTATTAAGTCTTTCCAGTATCGTAACATTTTTCGTTTTTCTGGAGGTAAGGAATTTAAAAATTATTTATACTTTTTATTATCCCGAGCGCTTACGGCTATTCTATAGCCATCAAGGGTTTTGTTATTTTTGCCTCGTGTTTTGACTGTAACCTAAAAATATATTTTGTCTTGATTTTGAAGTAATAGTTTTTAAAGAAAGCTCTTTTTCAAATACATAAAATAATTTACATTACAGTCACAACATGAGGATGAAATGACAACATCGGAAACATAACATCAATGAAAATGGCCAGTGACGTGGCTGAAAGTGTTCAGAAACTTAACAATTATGGAACAATTTTACATTCCTTAACTCCAGCAAAAAAGGAAACATGTAAGAATATTGGCAAAATTGAATAAACAATTTATAAAAACTGTTCTCAACAGTCGTTTTTAACGAAACATGTTTAAAAGAAAGATAACTACCCACATATATATATATATATATATATATATATATATATATATATATAGTCATCTGCAGACAGATCTGTTTCGCTGTATCACAGCTCATCAGTACGGTTATACTCCGATTGCTTTTTAACCCAGGATTGAGACCCGACCGAATTGGTGTCAGTCGGCGATTCTACCTTTGGGCTATGGGCGCTCAGTAAAAGGAGGCAAACTTTCTTAGTGCATATATTATCATTATACGCGCCCAATCGCTAGAGTGATCTAATTCATTTTACTGAGTGAGCGATATATATATGCACACATACACATATATGTGTGTGTGTGTGTGTGTGTGTGTGTGTGTGTGTGTGTGTGTGTGTGTGTGTGTGTGTTTGACTATGTAACAGGGAATATAATATAAAATAAGTCTCTTTTTATTTGATTTCTTCTTTATGCTAATATCGAAACAAAAACCGAATTATTTGCCTGAATTATTCATTTTGGCTGATCCCAGAAACTTTTGGCCATCAAACCCTTCCAAGCATCGTATATCAAAATATGCGAAAAGTTGAAAACTGTATCCTGCTTCTGAAAATCTACCTTCTAGCTATTTTCTGCGTACCATTCAACTCTTTTGATCGCTTCAATATAAAGACTTTTTCTTTTCCTTTTCATTTCCCAAGTAAGAAGTGGCGATTACTCAATGAGAACGTTCAATAAAGCGAACGTGACATTACGCAAGCCATGAAAACCCTCCCCGAGCCGGATGAAGCTTTTTATTCTTAAACACAATCGAACCAAAAGAAATCGTTCAATAGTATTTCGAGCTGATGTGCCAATAGTTCGTTGACGAACAGACAAATATTTACGGATAGTAAATAGTCTTTACGAGAAAACACTTGTAAACAGTGGCACAACTTGCTAATTAAAAAGAACACACACACACACACACACACACACACACACACACACATACGTACGCGCGCACACACATGAATGCATACCTATATATATGTAAGCCTCTGTGTTGAGTCTGAAAACTTCACCAACAAATTTTAAATTTATTTTCCCATCTAAACGGTCAGAGTTAGTTTTTCGAGCTGTCTTACCTTTGTAATTATCTTTGGACTCGTCCAACTCTTTCTTAATTATCTTTGGACTCGTCCAACTCTTTCTTAATACTCTGTCCTGTCATCAAATCGCCACAAAATGTTCGTAATAGTGCAAAAATGCTCAGCAGTACAACATGCCTTTTTCAAATATCTGGCTGAGGAGATTGCTTCCTGGTGCTATTTTTCTCTCATTCTTAGCACGAAATTAACATATTAAATGAGGTGAATTTACCCGTCGCACCTCGGGTATATATATTTATATATTAGAATAAAGTAGGTAGATATAGCCGATATTTACAATAGAGTTAAAAACGTAGGTTTGGACACCCGATTTGCACAGGGAGCAAAATAGAAAATAGGGGACATAGGGAAGTATATTCGAAATAGACGTCACATTTTTATTTATTAAACAGCGGTTATGACGCCCATCAACTTGCTAGCTCGAGAAATCTTAATCAATAAATATCCACAATAATATCGTTTAAAGTAAAAAAAAAGTCAGCTTAAAACAAATCTATTAATACTTTATATATATATATATATATATATATATATATATATATATGTGTGTGTGTGTGTGTGTCTGTATATATATATATATATATTAATTATTTCACCCCGAGCAAGGCATTCCACTGCCACTATTGCGCAGGGGTTACTTAGGGTAAGGTGCTGAGAGAGTGATTAGATATACGAAATGTCGGAAGGAGGGTTATAGACGGGTAAGGAGGTACATAGGAAGGGTGTTTAAGAGAATAGGTGCGAGTTAGTGTGTTAGGAGGTGTCAGTTGACCTTACATCTAAACTCCTCGAGACTGTAGCTGTCGGGAAGTCAATTATGTGGAAGGAAACTCCACAGGCGGGTGGTGCAAGAAAAGAAGCTGTTGAAGTAGAAATTGCGGTTACAGTTTGTCGGTTTCACTGTAAAAGGGTGGAATCTAGTTGCTAATCTAGTATCTCGTGCAAATTCGTATCTAGCCGTGAAAGTATTTATAGAAGAGACACAGGGAAGCCACGTCACGCCGGTGAGAGAGTGACTGTAGGTGGTCTACCAAGTCGGTATCGATCACATTACAGATTCTTCATTGTATTTTGTCAAGAACCCCGAGAAGAACAGCAGGGGTACCCGACCAGATGTGGCAGCAGTATACAATACACAGGCGGATGGTAGATTTATATATGTGCAGGATAGATTCAGACGGAAAAAACTTCCGGGCCCTGCACAGAGAACCGACTTTCATAGCAGCGGATTTAGCAATGGATTCGATATAGTCATTCCACTTGAGGTCCGCTGAGAGTGTGAGGCCAAGGAGGCGTATTGTTTTACTCTCCGGGAGGCAAGCCTGTTCCATGCTAATGAGAGGTAGGTGCGATTGTCTATGATGGTAAATTAATAGGAGCTTCATTTTGGAAGAATTGAAATCTACGAGCCATTTCTTACACCAGATTGAAGGTTCTTTTCAAGCTCGGCTGCAAGGTTCGCTTTGTCGCTCACACTAGATTTTTTATCAAGGCGAGAGTGAACTGTGGTGTCATCAGCGTCCATGCCTACTTGGGATCTTATGGCATCGGGGAGATCATTAATGTATATCAGAAAGAGCGTAGGACCTAGGCTAAAGCCTTGAGGGACACCCGCGTTCGTATGGTAGTTCTGGGAGGCATGTCCGTTTAATACCACCTTCAATGTGCAGTTAGAGAGGAATGACTGGATTAGGTCAAACAAATATCCAGTTATACCATATCTCCGCAGTTTGCGTAGAAGGCCAGCATGCCAGACTCTGTCGGACGCTTTAGAGATATACAAGGCAACAGTTCGGGTTTCACCATTCTTGTCGAGAGCCTGGTATATATACTTGGTGATGGTCGTTAGCATATCAGCAGTAGACCTGGTGAAGCGGAAACCATACTGTTTGTCCTAGAGGAGCCTGTGGGCTGTGAGATGCTACGAACACTTTGCCAAAGATCGGAAGAAGGCTGATAGGGTGGTAATTTGCGGGGTCCGAGGGTTCTCCAGTATTCTTAAATATAGGAACTACAGAGGAAGACTTCCAACAGACAGGAAAACAGGAAGCAGATAGACAGAAGTTGTAGTGCTTACAAAGGACAGAGGAGAGTTCAGGGGACATTTCTTCAAGACTATGATTGGGATTCCGTCCCCACCGCACGCTTTGTGAGGGTCAAGTTTAGAGATTATGTTAGAGACCAGCGAGGGTGTAATGTGGACGTCATTCAGTTCAGCCTCAGTTAGGTGGGAAGTCGGGTGTAGAAACTCCAGACAAGCATTGTCAACCCCACACAACGGTAGAATGGGGGTTTGACAATGCATGTCTCGAACAAGCATGTTGAACTTTCTATTCCCTTTAAACGTGATCTGAATTTTCAGATAAACAAATGTATATCTGTTCTCTCAATTGTTTTTATATTTTCTTCTTTTTTTTTTCAATTGGAGTAGATAGACTAAACTATCGCCCGGCTCACACCCCACCCACGTCTATTGAACAGGTGAAGAGGCTCATCCCTTGTTTCCTGTTTAGGAAGCGGTTTCCGGTTTTCTCTTTTCCAATCTTCTCACTTTTTTTTCAGTTGGAGTAGATAGACTAAACTATCGCCCGGTTCACACCCCACCCACGTCTATTGAACAGGGGAAGAGGCTCATCCCTTGTTTCCTGTTTAGGATGCGGTTTCCGGTTTTCTCTTTTCCAATCTTTTCATTCCTATGTAGCCCCCTGCGCATCATTTGCGTTACCGCCTTGCTTGGGGTGATATGATTAAAAAGAAAAGTTGAGCCCTGTGTTTGATCAGTTTTAATATTTAAACGATATTACTAGGATTCTCTAGGATTATTTACCAATCTTCTTCTCGAGTTTTTACTGATATATATATATATATATATATATATATATTGCTCATCTATTGTTTTTAATTTTTAATTAACATTTTATTCCTGGTTGATAAAAAATGAAAAACGTACTTATAATGTTTTTTTTTTAATAAATCTAGTTTAATTTAGATTTTCTGATTATTCAAGACAAAGAGACATTTACTTTTAATATTGTGTGGTTTACTTTCATTTGCGCAGTTCTGTATATATATATATATATTTATTGCCTGTGAAAAATTCAGATATATTTAAATTTTGATGACATGTTTTTAAGTATCCAAACAACCGACAGATGTCTTAGAAAAATATGAAAATGTTCAAACTTTATCTTTTCTAAATTTTTAAACTGCTTTTTTGTTTTTTTTTATTTTTAATATATACTTTTGATGAGAACAAGAACTATTTCAGGTTATACAGAAAAAAATTGATTCACACTGCCGACTTGTTTCAATAAAATGTCTTAATTTTTAACGAATGTTAAATTTATTTTTCATTGTTTTGCATTCGTTTTAAGCATTTGTATTGCTTAAAAAAGAAATGATTCCCAAAAACAATTGCAAACATTAGCATTTCATTCACAAGACGTTTTGTTTTAATATTTTATAATATTTTCAGAAATTTGAATGTGTTGTTTAACATCGGTATAAAATTGTTTATAAAAATGCCATATATATATATATATATATATATATATATATATATATATATATTCTTTTATTTTTAAGTTCTTTCAATCTGTCTCAGAAATTATCAAGAATTTATCAAAAGTATATTTTTCTGGCTACACATTGAATTGCTTCATGTCTCTCTCTCTCTCTTTCTTTCTCATATCAGTATATATATATATATATATATATATATATAGTGAACGATCACAGTGAGAAGATAAAATAAAGGAAAATGCCACGAATTCTTAGAAAATAATATAACAGCATTCAACTCATTTCATATACATATATAGGAAGTTTCATTTTAAAGAAGTATACCCACAGAGACTCACATAACCACACACATGTACATAATCTTTTCTATATATGTCCTCTACAATCATACGTTTGTCCTCCTGACGAAACGTTGGACACCCAACCTTGAAACAAACATATGATTGTAGAAGACATATATAGAAAAAAATTATGTACATATTCTAAAACATAATTTATAATAAATATTCACAGCTCTATACATCATATATCGAGCACTGTTTTAAGCTAATGTTTTGGACGGTGAAAAAAATTTCTTTCTTCGTTCTGTACTCACACGGATAGATAGATAGATAGATAGATAGATAGATAGATTTGTTTTTTATTTATTTAAAATCCATATAGTTTACATTGCGACATGAAAATTTCTGTGTTTCGCGATTTTACCTCGTCATCAAGCAATGTTAGTTTATGTTTGTAAAAGTTATGTACATTAATAAATATACATATTTTCCGAGGTTGTGTAGCAGAACACGGAGTTCCATGCTCTAAATTACAGAACGATTAGTTCATAATAATCACCTGACGATTGCACACAGTATGAAAATCCGAGTCATGCAGCAGATTTACGATAATATGTATATTTAATAATATATACTTTATAGCTACGTTATATTACCTTTTATTAACACCTGAAACAAATATCTATATTAGTGCGTATATATGTGCATGCATATGTATTGATCTCTCTCTCTCTCTCTCTCTCTCTCTCTCTATATATATATATATATATATATATATATACATATATTATTACATATACATATTATTATAAATAAAGATATATAAATACATGAAAAAAGTTAATTTTGACCTGAGTTGCCAGTTGTCTAGTTTAGATGTATGACATTGAAATTTAAAATTTAAAAATTAGGGGTTGAATTTACGGTAGAAATATTAATAGTTAGTTTTCTTTATTAATTTTAATCGTAATAATAATAGTCGCATTATATCATTTTATTTGCAGTAATAATAACGTTGGAATAAAGAAATTAATATTAATAATATTTAAAAAAATTAAAAAAAAATAATTAAAAATTTTAAAAACCTTTAAAAATTAAAAAAATTTAAAAAAAATTAAAAAATAATAATACAAAATGAAAAATTAAACATGAATAAATAATTAAAAACAAGTAAAAAATAATAAAAAATTAATAATAATAATAAATAATAATAAAATAATAATAAAAATATATATATATGGCCGTGCATTGAAGACTGTTTTCATATCTGGTAAGGCGCCCTTGCAATGCATCTCAGGGTTCTCGATAGACACCAAAGAAGAATCTGTAACGTTATCGGTTCCGACCTGGCAGTTTGACTCCAGCTACTTTCTCAACAGCGGAATGTGGGTTCCTTCTGTTGATTCTACAAATATTTGCATGGCTTCTGTTCCGATGAGCTTAGCTCAATGATGCCCCCTTCAAAAAAATTTACTCGAAACTTTTACAGTTAAATTATCTAAGTGCAACTATCACTTCTATTTCAGCAGCTTTCTTTCTCGTACATCACCCCTGTGGGCCTCCCTTCCGTATACTTACGTCCCGGATGGCTACAGTCTCCAAGAATTTAAAAGAAATTCCCAAATGAAAATATGTAAAATGTATAATATATTACAGAAAATCGAAAACAGGAAAATTTATTATTTCTAATAATAAGAACGCAATCAAATCTAAACTAGTGATGACTAATATAGCGCATGAATTTCAATGCTCTGTATAAGATTGTGCTTTCGATTCTACTTTGGTTATTTTCGTAACATTGTCCTATTACATTTGTTGACATTACGATACATTCTAGAGCAGAGAAAGTTATTTGCATAGAATCGAAAATTGTGTTATATAAGCTTGATTTGCCTCATTTAGACTTTGGTGTCATTCGTGGTCGAGTGGTCTAAGACGCGCCAGATGGCTTCATCTATGTTGCCGGATGACACACATTTTCGTAACAAAATTTATCGTAAATAATCAGGCTGGTAGAAATAATCTGTTTTATTAAAAACAGAATATCTACTCAAATACGTGTATCGATTAAAAATAATGTTAAAACAAATAATTTCATATTTCATTAGACTAGTACTCAGGTGTATTAAAAGAGAGAGGCAGAGAGCGCCCTCTACCCGAAGGCAGAGTGCTGACAGTGTCATAGAGCAGTCAGGCGAATGCCTAAGACCGTTCCCGTATTTACCCGTATTTACTAGCCTTCCCACGCAAGGCCAGATATGACACATGGTCATTTTATAATGGGTTTTCCCGGCCATATATCCGGGCCAAAAATGTCTGTCTATTTTTCCCCAGTCGTGGTTCTACCCTTCGGCGAAACCACGACAGGGTTTGTGCTCTCTGCTTGGAAGCAGAGAGCGCCCTCTACCCGATAGCAGAGAGAGCTGACAGTGTCATAGAGCAGTCAGGCGAATGCCTAAGACCGTTCCCGTATTTACTAGCCATCCCACGCAAGGCCAGATGTGACACATGGTCATTTTATAGTGGATATTCCCGGCCATATAGCCGGGCCAAAAAATATCTGTCTGTTTTTCCCCAGTCGTGGTTCTACCCTTCGGCGGAACCACGACTGTGTTTGTGCTCTCTCGGAAGCATAGAGCCCCCTCTAGCCGAAGGCAGAGTGCTGACAGTGTAATAGAGCAGTCAGGCGAATGCCTAAGACCGGTCCTATTTTCGTACCACTCGTTACTGTCTTTTATAAAGTAGACCATTCTATTCTGGGGGTTGGCAGGATGATCCACTTTAATATTTATATATATGCATCGACCTCACCAACAATATATCGGTAAGGGAATTTCGTGTCTTTTTTCCCTGATGCGTGGCCGTACAATTAAATCAAGTTCTGTGTTACACAGCAAAAGAACATATAGAAATGATGAATAAATATGAAACCTTGACGATATGTAAAAAAGAGGATCACCCTTCATTACATTTCATGCATTTGCTGACTTTTCTCTACACGGTCAATATTCTTTGTAAAATCTAAAATGCAAAGGGTTTTACAAATATGGGCATTTTTGCTGTTGAAAAATGAAAGAGCTCTCCTCGGGATGAAAGGGAGGCAGCTCGACGCGCTATAATGTTTAGCAAGCTTGTTTCGCTAGAATCATTACAATTGAATAGTGAGTTCAGTCATCACTTGGTAGTCCATATTTTTGGCATTCTGCCAAATATAAGATGCGCTCAGAAAAGCACTATGTGATGAGAGAAGACTATTTTATTGTAATGCCAAGAAATCTCATTCTTCCAGTCATCGAATGTGTATTTATTTTTTCATCATGTAAATCACATATAAAATGGACACATTTTCTTTCGTAAAAACTTTATCTTTAACCCGGTTGATAAGAAATCAGGTGTCTACGCAAACACGTATATCCAGAATATATATATATATATATATATATATACATAATTTTTAAACGATTTATTTCGCTACCTTGGTTTCTACCATGAGTGGTGTCTTCAGGAGATTTTTAATAACTCTTAAAAACCCAAGGTAGCGAAATAACTTGTTTAAAAATGAAAAATATTCAAAAGTTCTACAATATAATTGTAGAGAACACTTTTTAATACAAATGTGTACTAGTCTAAACCTTTTATATTTTAACGTGTTGTATATAAGCAGTGTATACACACGCCATTCACCGAAAGAACTCAATTCATTTCTGAAGAGTCACGTATATATCGCAGAAGTGGAAACTGTTTTTAAAATGTTCTTCTTTAGAGAGATCAATCGTAATAAGAGCATAATATACCTGTCATCCACATACAAGCATGTTTCGCTGTATCACAGCTCATTAGGGTGGCTAGACACGTACTTGCTTATGGCTGGGATCGAAACTCTATTTGGTGTCAATCGGAGTCGCTACACACACATATATATATATATATATATATATATATATATATATATATATATATTTTTGTGTGTACGATGGTTGGTTGGTTTGTGGGTGGGTGTTGCTGTTATTAAAATAAAATGTTGAAATCCCGACGAAAATGTTAAATTTTATGAGTGGAAACATTTCTTTAAATCGAGATTTAATAGAAAATAGATAATACATTTCGCCATTAAAGCTTCATCAGATCTAAAAAGAAACGAGTGAAAAATATGTATGCGTATTTGTGTGTATATTCAAATAAATAATAAATTTTAGTACTTTTTCCTAAGCGGGTGTTTCTCATGAAAAAAGAAGAAAGAAATGGTGTGATTTTACAGAAAAAGGGTTAGTTCATATCGAAGGTTTTTAAATTTTCACAGCTTTTATTTTTTATTTATTTATTTATTTTGATTAAATTCTCGTCTCATTAATTTTAACCCGAAAAAATACCAGGGAAATAATACCAGGGAAATAATACCAGGGAAATAATACCAGGGAAATAATTGCATTATTTAGAAATGATTTTGTTTATATTTAGATTACAAAACTAGGAAAATATGAATCTTTCATGAAAATAATCTGAGTGAAGTAAATGTGTTTTCCTTACAAGCAGTGGGTAGAACCATTCTTGTTTGTGGCTGTGCGGTAAAGCACACTGGATAAATTGCTGTTTCGCCAATACAGAGGGGCAGATCTTCTTTACTAAGATTTATGTAATGCGCAGGCCAATATACGTACTACACGGTGTTTAATAAATAAAAAAAATGATATAAAAATGTGATAATAGATACTTTAAATATGATGTATCCACTATAAAATTGTTATCTTATCTTATCTTATTCTGAATATCATGACATGTGAAGTTATATATATATATATTAGTCATCCACATACAAGCCTGTTTCGGTGTATCACAGGTCATCAGTGTGGCTAGATGCATCCACTTGCCGGGATCGAAACTCGACCGATTTGGTGTCAGTCGGAGTCGCTACTCCCTAAGACATCGACGCATGGAATAAGAGAAGGGAAATTTTAACGTGTTGTATATAAGCAGTGTGTACACACGCCAGTCAACGAGAAAACTAGATTCATTTCTGAAGTCACGCATATAGCAGAAGTGGAAACTGTTGTCAAAATTTTCTTCTCCAGAGAGCTAAATCATAATGAGAGCATAATATATATATATATATATATATATAAAGAGAAAAAGATATCTAATCATTTATATATTAGTAAATGAATGTCAGTGAAAAAGATAACATGTTTTATACTTTAGAAAGATTTTGGTAATGTTTTGTCGATGGAATCATGTATGAAGCCGAAAGGGAAATATTAAAAAAAAAAACTAGTGTTTGTTACAATTATGTATAGAGAGAAAAAACTGAAGAGGTGGAATGCTGAAATTTAAACATTTTCGGCACTTTTTTTTCCAGACGTGTCTGGACATACTGTCTATCTATCTCATTCAGTTTCCATATGCTTTTCTTTTAACCATTATATTTATTAAGTATCCCACATTGTTAAGCATTGTCAAACCCGGTCAGTACTTGGGTTGGTGACCACTTGGAAACTCGGGATAATTTAAGCAAACTCCTTCAATCCGAAATGTGTTTTGGTTTTAAATAATCAACAAAGGGTTGATGAACAGCAAAAAACAAAAAACAAAAAAACAAATCAAATCAATTAGTCAACAAACTTCTCACAATCCGATAGGTTGAATATTATACACTGAAACTTTCTGATCATCATCTCTGAGTTATTCTCCTACGCCCAAAAATAATAATGTATGAACTAATAATCGCGGGTGCGCGCGCGCGCGCACACACACACACACGCTTTACATATATGAGAATATATATATATATATATATATATATATATATATATATCTGTGTGTATGTGTGTGTGTATAAGTGTGTGATGTGTGAACGCTTATTATAACTGATGTAGCAGTCACAAATAAGTGAGCTTGATTCGGTGCAAATCGCTGTACGTGCTAGTCACTTGCCGGCCAAAATGTGCGGACCTGCGGCCAAAATGCCCCATTCACTTCGGCCTGACGCCAACAGTGATAGCACAAGGCCGTTCGACAGCCATTCGCTCTTCTTATCAGCGACGTTTCGGCTTCTCTTGGCTCCAATTTCCTTTCCTGCCGACACTAGGCTTAATCTAATGACCTTCTCTACTCGCCAGTCGAAATGACTGGCCGCCCAATCTACATCAGCCTCAAGCATTCACTTCTTTTGTAATCGATATACAAACTAAATACGCTAAAGTGTGGAGAAGTGTGTGTTTCACTGACCATTCACTCTCGTGATGCATGCATGCCTTTTCGTGATTATGGTTTGCGTATTCAATGTAAGTATTCAGCGTAAATTAAACATTTTGATCACTTTTAGTTATATTAATATAAGGATGAAATAAAGGAATTTCAACGGTAGAATTTGTTGATATTACATGGAAAAAATATTGAGAAAACTTGGATCAAAGTGAAAACATGTTGAAAAATGTTGATCAAACATTGATAAGATTTTGATCGAATGTGAAGAAGAATCCATCAAGTTTGAACAACTGTTAACTATCCAAAATAACCTGCATAATACATCCTATCTCTACTCATTACGCCACAACTTCATTCAGTCACCTTGAACTGGGCAATCAGTATTATTATATATATTAATTTGATCTCACGTTAATCAAATGTGAAAAAATCACTTTCAAATCTTAATCAGAAGTAAGAAAATGTTGATCAAATATTAAGAAATGTTGATCAAACGTTTGATCAGTTTCAAAGAATGTTGACGAAAAGGAATTTTATTAGAAGAATTATTAGAAAATGTACAATTTAAAGTTATATTATTTCTTCAAATTATAATATGGTCGGTTTGCAGTAGTTGCCATCTGTAAATATATGTATATATTGATTGATTGTTTAATACTTAGTTTTTGGTCATAATAGGGTTAGACTAGTGCACATTTGTATTAAAATGTGTTCTCTACAATTATATTGTAGAACTTTTAAATATTTTCCATTTTTAAACGAGTTATAACGCGACCAAGGTTTCTACCATGAGTGGTGTCTTCAGGCGATATTTTAATAACTGATTTTACCGTTTACCGTTTTTCTTTTTAAGAACGCACTTGTAACGGTGTTTTATTTGAACGCTCACGTAGCAGGGAATTTTTGATCGTGCAATTTTTAAATTAAAACGAATTATGGCGGTTTTATCCATGGTTGTATGAAGCTAAAAGACTGCATAGACGTTTTAGTAATTCTACGATGTTCTCGAAATAAATATACTATTCTTAGTATTATTATTAGTACTGTTACTATATGCTCTATGCACATCTATCTATCTATCTATCTATCTATCTAAAGACACACACTCTCTCTCTCTCACACACACACACACACACACACACACACACACATATATATATATATATATATATATATATAATTATTAATTAGTTCTTGGTCAGAATTAAATTAGACTAATACACAGTTGTATTTAAAAATAATTCAATGCATATATTATATAGAGTATTTAATTATTTTCATTCGGAATTCAGCCGATTACGCAACCTTGGTTTTAACCTTTCACTATCTTAATTTAAGATTAATTTAAGTTGATATAAAACACCTGAAGATACCGAAAGGTTGAAACTAAGGTTGTATAATCGGTTGAATTGCGAATGGCTATATATATATATATATATATAGCCTCTGGGCTATGGGCGTTCGGTGGGAGAAGGCAGACGTTTTAGCGCATATATTATCATTATACGCGCCCAATAGCTAGCGTGCTCTAATTCATTATACTGGATGAGCGATGCGATATATTTTACAGAATGAGCGATATATATATATATATATATATATATATATATATATATATATATATATCGCTCACTAGGGCGCGTATAATGATAATATATGCGCTAAAATGTCTGCATTCTTCCGCCGAACGCCCATAGTCCAGAGGTAGAATCGCCGACTGACGCCAATTCGGTCGGGTTTCAATCCTGGATTAAAAAAACAATCGGAGTCTAACCGTACTGATGAGCTGTGATACAGCGAAACAGATCTGTTTGCGGATGACACTATATATATATATGTGTGTGTGTGTGTAATTTCTACATCAATGCATTTTATATTTCATCTATTTTTGCATTTAATGTTGGCACGTGCAGGAAATACTAATTTTATTTTTACATTATATTAATGAAAAATAAAAAAAAGTAGTTCAGAACAACTGTTAATTCCCACCCTAATAGAATGGCACACATGGAAAATAAAATGAGTGCAGAAACTATACATAGCGATTATTTTCCTAAGAGCTTTTCGGCGAATTCAGTGGGTTTGTTCTATGTAGATTTTTCTGTGTTTATATTCCTAGGTTGTAGCTCCGCCTGTTGATTGAGACACAGCTGGGGAAAATATGAACTGTGAGGTACACGGAAAACAGCTGTCTGAGGCTGCGCCCCTGCATTGCACTAGAAAAGGGGGATCGATACCGTGGCCAGCAAAACCGACGGTTGCGGCGCTGTTCAGTTTTTGTACCTGGCCTAAGTGTAGGCCCTCGGGTTCCCCGCGTTAAACACAACCTCGTTTCACATCTCGGCTCCGTGAGGAAACTTGAGAAACTCATAACTTGGGGCGCTCTTGTTCAGTTGCAGTGTTGCTCCCGGTCGTACTGACTGAGAAACGCTGCTGTCGATGCAGAGTAAAATCTCACACAACTAAAGTTATTCATATGTTTCTAATAAAATCGTATATCAAATGATGGCAGTCACACAGTATATTTTAAGTCTAAATATATGTTTATCATTTTGAAATAGCAGTGTAGCCCGGCGTTGCTCGGGTGTAATGAAAGCTTTAAAACGAATCCCTGGTCCTGGAGCTCAGACTCAGCCTAAAGAATATTTGTGTGATGTTTGGTGAGAATCGGATAAAAATTGTGGATTTGTATAAAGGACATACAGACAGATAAACAGACACACACACAAACATGTTGCCTTTTATATATATATATATATATATATATATATATATATATATTATCGATTTTTTAAACTATTGTAAGAACTGCAACCTTGAAACTTCTGAATATCGTTTCTTATGTCTTTGTCTATGAGTGTATCAAATTTGATTAAAATCGGACCACTTTATCTATAACCCGATGTTTTCGATTATCGATTTTCGATATTTATCGGGAGTACCTCGACACAAGCCTAGCTAAGAACACTTGCGGACGCTTATAGTACCACTGCTTATAGTACCACTGCTTATAGTACCACTGCGTAAATTTTCAAGAAAATTAGTTCAGCCGTTTTGGAGTCTATAGGTAACGGACACACACACACACTCACACACACATACAAAGTTCCATTTATAAATAAGTTTTGATATACCACAAATATCAGAGTTAATCCCAGTTTTATTGTCGATACATTGGCTTGGCATATATGGTGAAATATAACAGTATAGACACACACACACATACACACATATACATATATATATATATGTATATGTGTGTGTGAGTTTATAAGTTTATATGTCCGTCTGTAAGTACTATATATTTCTTAGCATCTACAAATAAATTTTCATCACTGACAATATCTCTATACATAAAAGCGCATATGTCGTTATTTGGTTGGGCTGAAGCCAATTTCGGCTTAAAGCCGAGGGTAGAGGAACCTTGTCAGGGATATATGATGAGTAAATCATTCTATATGGTACAAATATCAGCTTGCGTTCAAACAAATATATATTCGTGTCTGTGTTCATTCGAAATTAAACGCTATTTTTTATTTCTGTTGTATATGCGTCATTCGGGGGAAGGGCGGGCAGGCGGTTTCCTGAGAGAAGTTAAACTTATTCGTTTTGTTATATTTATCAAAAGATTCTTCGTACATCAGAAGCCAACAAATATAGTCCGACCAGTATGGATCTGTCTCACTACGGTAGTAATAGCGTTCCGACCCCAGATTCACATCGAGATGATCTTGATATTAATTCTGGGCAGAGTTTTACAATAAGCACTGCCAACAGAAATAATGGTTTTCTACTTTTTTGTTCTTTATTAATTTTTATTATGCCTGTTATTATAGATTTAAGCTCTCACAATCGTGAATACTAAAGATATTATTTTTATTCAATTTTATAAAAGGTAATAGTGGTCTAATTTATTATATAAATCTATTGTAAAAAAACAAAACAGTAAGATGCAATTTCTTTAAATTTTTTCGTCCTGGGTATGATGTTAAACTACATCTGGCAGCAAGGCCTCTGATCGGATGATTTTGAGGAGCGTGGAATCACCTCTTAATCGCTGTTGTTCCCAGATCTATCGAAACCTGGGATCGTAATATCTCCCTGTTATAGGCAAATAGTTACCCCTCCAAAAGGGAGACAAAACACTATGAAAGTACAAAGCTAATTTCAATATTTTCAAAATAGTAAACATAGCAACAATACATTCTTGAAAAAAAAATACCAGAAATACTTTTAAAAAATATTACCCATAATAACTTTTTGAAAAAAAAATTACCAGAAATACTTTTAAAAAATATTACCCATAATACCTTTTTGAAAAAAAAATTACCAGAAATACTTTTAAAAAATATTACCCATAATACCTTTTTGAAAAAAAAATTACCAGAAATACTTTAAAAAAATATTACCCATAATACCTTTTTGAAAAAATATTACCAGAAATACTTTTAAAAAATATTACCCATAATATATTTTTGAAAAAATATTACCAGAAATTATTTTAAAAAATATTACCCATAATACCTTTTTGAAAATAAATTACCAAAAATGTTTTTAAAACATATTACCCATTATACATTTTTGAAAAAAAATATTATCTGCAACACATATGACTCTCGACAAAAAAAAAAAATTTCAATAAAACCTGATCTGCAAACTGATTTCTTACCAAGAATACATATGTATTCATAAGAATTTATTGTCGAAGTTTGTCAGTATAAAATAACCCATTAAAGTGTTGATATGTCACTAAACAAAAACCATATCAATCTTTAGAAATTATTTATTTATTGAAATTCTACGTCTGGAATTCTTATTTTATATATGAATGCAAGTCAAGCAAACCGGATTGCTAATTAAATAAAAAAATAACACATATAATTATTTAAAATTTGAAGAAAACATATCGTATATTTGTTTTGGCTTCCCTAGGCGAATTAATTTCCAGTGAATTTACATAAAAAATGATCAAACTCTTCTTCTTCTATGTGCCATGTTCCTTGAGGACGTTGGCGATCATGGCTCTTCTCAGTTTCCTCTCATTTGTAGCTCTTGGTAAATGTTATTTTTTTGTTACGTTGTTCCGACATCTTATTATTCAATTGTACATTCGAGTCACCTGACAGTTTGCTGACAGTTTCAGAAAATAAGAGTAGACACAAGATGAGTGACCATTTATCAAACACTCTAAATAAAAAGACTGCTTCTCTTAAGAGCGTTATCTTCCAGATATGCCCCAGTGAAACCTTTCCCTTTCTCGAATTACACACACACACGCATATATATATATATATATATATATATATATATATATATATATATAATAGCAGTATAGCCCGGCGTTGCTAGTGTGTAATAAAAGCTTTAAAACTAATTCATGGCCCTGGAGCTCAGACTCAGCCTAAAGAATATTCGTGCGAAGTTTGGTGAGAATCGGATAAAAATTGTGGATTTGTATAAAGGACATACAGACAGATAAACAGAGACACACACAAACATGCCTTTTATATTTATATATTATCGATTTTCTGCACTATTGTAAAAACTGCAACTTTGAAACCTCAGAATATCGTTTCTTATGTCTTTATCTATGAGTGTATCAAATTTGATTAAAATCGGACCACTCCCTCTATGACCCGATTTTTTCGATTATTGATTTTCGATATTTATCGGGGGTACATCGACACACAACCTAGCTAAGAACACTCGCAGACGCTTATAGTACAACTGTGTAAATTTTCAAGAAAATTGGTTCAGCTGTTTCGAGTCTATAGGTAATGGACAGACACAACAAAAACACACAGACACAGACACACACAAAGTTCCATTTAAAATAAGTTTAGATAGAGACGGAGTGAAAGAAAGAAAGAAAGAAAGAAAGAAAGAAAGAGGAAGAAAGAAAGAAAGATAGAAAGATAGAAAGAAAGAAAGAAAGAGGAAGAAAGAAAGAAAGAAAGAAAGAAAGAAAGAGGAAGAAATAAATAAAGAAAGAAAGATAGAAAGAAAGTGAGCGAGAGAAATAGGGAGAAAGAAAGAGTAAAATAACGTCGTATGCTTAGCATTATCAGATTATTTTCATTTTATTGTATGACAATGTCCATGCTATCTGAATGATTTCGGATTTATTCATCACAGGATAGAACTATGATGGGAAAATTGAAAAAGCCAAAATGTGTTTTACAGTATTAAGACTCGGTTCGCTGTCATTGTCCTTCTATGAAAACTGCCCCTTAAAAATACATGCATAAAACCACATGCATAGCCGTATTTTATGGCTGCGATAATCAAGTGTTTCTTACTGCTGCCTGCGATCAGTATTTGAGCCTAATCAAATACCAGGCATTTCAATGCTGATTCTGTATAGAAGCACAATCGATAGGCATTAGTTTCTCAAAAGCATCTGGACTTACTCATGTGTAAGCCACCAAAAGTGGAGTTTTACAAAGGATTTTCGAGAACTGTGTTATATATTCATGCCGTTGAAGTTCATCCATCTGTTAATTCTGTATTTTTCTATGGGTTACGGAAACTTAACTATTTCACTAAAAACAACTATGTGTTGTATTAATAAACAGTGTTTTTTATGTCAATATATTAATTGCTTCTGATATATACATATAATTTTATGGTAGGTAGTATTTGATAGCGGACTGAATTTTGGAATCGAGGAGACGAGTTCGAATTTAAGATGAATTGCTTATATTCACTTACGTGAAAATGCCGTTCGAAATCATCTGAATTAATTTATTCTTCCAACAGTAATGGGTAAGTCACAGGATGAACTGGGTTCTATTGCTTTAGGTTGCAAACAGTTTAAGAGCTGGACAACTCTTAGTTCAAGACATGAAGAGGGTCATATTGGGACATTGTGTTACAGTATGTGCACCAATTCTCTGTATACTGCACGTGTGGTTTTCTTTTTGCAAAAGCCATCACCTACAAAATCAATGCACATCTACGGCCAGGCTGTTCGCTTCTTAGAAAACAATGGATAGTTTAGTATATATATATATATCGAATAAAGGAATAGGGTTGTTCCAACGAGAGTAATTAGTATAAAATAAAAAGTGTGAGAAGCCGTGAACGTTTTCTTTAAAATATATATTTATTGTTTTGGTATTCATACAAGTTATGTAGTATTAATTTGACATGATAAATTAATACTTCATAACGTGTATGAATACCAAAACAATAAATATATATTTTAAAGAAAACGTTCACGGCTTCTCACACTTTTTATTTTATATATATATATATATATATATATATATATATATATATATATATACGTGTGGGTGTGTGTGAGCGTGCAAATATATATATATATATATATATATATATATATATATTTATGTATAATAAAATTCATTACTAAAACATAACAAAGTAAAAAAAAAATCCAGGAATAGACGAAATGTGTATGTGCAATATTTGAAGTTGGTATGATAATGCTTTTGAATTTTTCATTAACTACTTAACACACACACACACACACACACAAACACACACACACACACACACATATATATGTGTGTGTGTGTGTATGTGTATTTTTCTGTGCCGTGTACCTTCTTGACGTCGGTGCCCCTTCAGGCCTTAAGTGTTCATGGCCCTCCATATCTCCCTATCCCTCGTCGCTGTTAATACCGCTTCTCCTGTTATTCCACTCAGTCCTCGCCCCACCATCCATCTGCTCAAGTCCATCAGGTATGTCGCGCGCTGATTTTCCTTGTTCCTCTTCTCCTCTATCCGTCCAGTGAGTATCAGATTCCATAAGCACTCCTTCCTCATTACATGTCCCAAAACTTCAAATGTCTTTTCTTAATGTTATGTATCAGTTTCCTTTTCGTATTCATCCTTTCCAACACCTCGACATTGCTCGTTTACTCCGTCCATAGTATCCTCAGCATCTTTCTGTAAAATAAAATTTCGGTTGCTTCCGACCTTTTGTTTCATCTTTGATGATATTGTCCAATATTCCCTGCCATATTGAAGGACAGACATCACATAATAATCCAGTACTTTCTTCTTCGTTCCCAGTGAAATTTCCCTGTCTCTTAACACTCTACTAAGCTGCTGGAATGCAATATTATCCATTCCAATACGCCTTCGAATCTCCGTATAGCACTTTCCGTCCTCTGTTAGTACACTTCCCACGTATTCAAATTTCTGCATCTGTTTGATTTTATTACCAACTTTTGGACTTCTCTTTTTACTGATTAACATGCATTCAGTTTTCTTGTAGTTTATATGTTGTCCTTTCTTTCCGCTTTCTTTAACTACTTCCTGTAAGAGGTTTTGTTTCTTTCTTGTATCTGCTATCAGCACTGTATCATTTGCATATCTCATATTGTTCAAATGTAGACACCAATGACGAATACTGTATATTTGGTCAGTAACTTTTCTTTTAAACATGTTTCGTTGAGTATGAGAGACAAGGGAAATTTAATTATTGTTTTTTTATTTTTTCCTTCATTCTTACATTTTTTTTGTTTGGGTGGAGTAAAGGAAAAAGTAAAAGTGTCGGTCTTATCCATTGTCCCAAGCGCTTTCATTCCCTTCTTTGACTACTACTAAATAGAAAATGAATTTTTGGCTTCCTTATGTGTATCTACACATTTATGTTACTATATATATATATATATATATATATATATATATAACTACTTCTTGTTAGAGGTTTTGTAGTTTCTTTCCTGTATCTACTATCTGCACTGTATCATCTGCGTATCATATATTGTTCAGATTGCAGCCACCAATGACGAAGAATGTATATTTGGTCAGTAAATTTTCATTTAAACATGTTTTGTTGAGTATGAGAGACAAGGGAAATTTAATTATTTTTTATTTAGTTTTTCCATCATTATTACATTTTTTGTTTCCTTGGAGTAAAGTAAAAAGTAAAAATTGTCTTATTCATTCTTCCAAGCGCATTCATTCACTTCTTTAACTATTACTAATTGAAAAATGAATTTTTTGTCTTCCTTGTGTGTATGTACACATTCATGAACATTATTTATATATATATATATATAAATATACACTACCAGCGATAATTATTAGACCACCCAGGGGTTAAAAAATACGATGTATTTCATACTATTTATAGTATTTATTGCCAAGTGAATAATTGTAAATGAAAATAGAATAGTTCTTTTTTTAATACTTCGCAATAACATGTGCATCAAATAAATTTATAAATATTTAATAATTACCTATATTGCAGCAATGAAAGAATGAAAAAAATTAGACTGATTAGAGTTCATCTTTGCGTTCCTTGCCTTGTAAAATTCTTCAAAGTAATAATAACAAACGAATCGTTCTATTTTCATAAATTAAATGCATCAATTGTAATATATATATATATATATATATATATATATATATATATATATGTATATATATATATATGTATGTGTATATATATATATATATATATATATATATATATATGCGTGTTTGTGTGTATGAATATACATATATATATTTAGTGTATCGAATTAGCCGTTATTTTCTAAACATACACTTTTAAATATAACAAACAATGAACGGCTATTATGTTTAATCACGAGCAGTTCTAAACAGCGTATTTTGGCTTTAATTTCAGGTGAAAATAAAGACGAAAATTTTCCAACATTTATATACTTTTTATCATGCTCGTTCTAAGCTTTCGGCTCACATGAGTTATCTTCAGAGAGGGAAGTTAACAAAAAACATCCACCATCAAAGATGGTATATCTAATTTAATGGTGGAATTTGATGATTAAACATAATAGACATTCATTGCCTGTCATATTTAATAGTATATGTTTAGAATATATATATATATATATATATATATATATATATATATATATATATATAAACCATCCACATAGATGCCTGTTTCACTGTATCACAGCTCATCAGTGTGGCTAGGCAAATTTTCTTGCTTCTGACAGGGATCGAAAGTCGACAGATTTGGTGTCAGTCGGAGTCGCTATCTCCTAAACAATAGGCGCATGGAATCATAGAAGAGAAATTTAAACGTGTTGTATATACACGCCATTCACCGAAAGAACTTAATTCATTTCTGAATATATATATATATTTCTGAATATATATATATATATATACATTCGCAGACAGATCTGTTTCGCTGTATCTCATCTCATCAGTACGATTAGATTGTTTTTTTTGCCCAGGATTGAAACCTAACTGAGTTGGCGTCAGTCCGCGATTCTACCTCTGAGCAATGGACGCTCGGTAGAAGGAGGCAGATTTCTAGCGTGTGATATATTATGTATACACACGCAAATAACTGAGGTGTTCTAATTCATGACTGAAGGAACGATGCATAGATGCTAGGGTAGCTACTGTTATTTTTTTTCAATATATAAATCCAGGTAAAGAGAACCAACAGTTTTACAATTCCAAAGTTCTTCGACGTTTACTTTCTTTTTTTAAAAATTACTCAATACAGTAAATATTGTAGTGAATCATATAATAATATAATTCAATTTGTTTTTTATTAAAAATACTTTGCAACCTGGAAATTTCGATATTTGAGATTACTACTTCGTCATGAGGCAATCTTAGATCATAGATTTTAATCTCTTCTTGAGGCAATGTTAGATTATAGTTTTATCTTGTCATCAGACAATGTTAGATCATAGTTGTGAAAAAGAATCAAGAATTTTCTTCACAACTATGATCTGACATTGCCTGATGACGAGATAGAAATCTTGAAACATAGAAATATCCGTGTCGCAATGTATTTTTAATTAAAAAACAAATTTAATTATATATATATATATATATATATATATATATATATATATATATATATATATTTGTGTGTGTGTGTGTTTATGAAATGATTTGTTTGAACATATTATTTGATCGATACTCGTATTTAAGTAGATATTCTGTTTATAATCAAAAAGTATTATATATTTATTTCTACAGGCCTGATTATTTACGATGAATCTATGTTACAAAAATGTGGTCGAGAGGTCTAACATACGCCTGATGAATATGTGGCTTCCTCTATATGAATAGGGGTCGCAGGTTCGTATCCTACTGAATGACACACATTTTCGTGACAAAAATTTGTCGTAAAATCAGACCAGTTGAAATAAATACATAATACTGTTTGATTATAAACAGAATTTCTACTTAAATGCGAGTATTTTTTTTAATCATTTCACCCCAAGCTAGGCACTTCACTGCCACTGTTGCGCAGGGGGTTACATAGGGGAAAGTGATGAGAAAGAATGGTTAGACATAGGAAATGTCAGAAGGAGGGTGATAGACGGGTAAGTATACCGAGGATGAGGGTTGTGTAGATGGGAAGAGTGTTTGAGAGAATGGGTGCGAGTTAGTGTGTTAGGAGGTGTCTATTGCCCTTACACTTAAACTCCTGGAGATTGTAGCTGTCGAGGAAGCAAGTATACGGAAGGGAATTCCACTGTTGGAGTAGAAATTGCGGTTACATCTTATCTATTTCACTGTAAAAGTGGGAGACTTAGTTGCTAATCTAGGACCTCGTGTAAATTCATACCTAGGGAGCACCAGTGATCTAAGTTCATCAGGGCAGAAGCCGTAAAAATATTTATAGTAGAGGCACAGGGAAGCCACGTCCCGCCGGTGAGAGAGTGACTGCAGCCGGTCTGCCAAGTCGGTGTTGATCACAGAACAGATTCTCCGTTGTATTTTGTCAAGAACCCTGAGGAGAATATCAGGTGTACCTGACCAGATGTGGCAGCAGTATTCAATACACGAACGGATGGTAGATTTATATATGTGCAGGATAGATTCAGACGGAAAAAACTTCCGAGCCCTGCACATAGAGCAGACTTTCATAGCAGCGGATTTAGCAATGGATTCGAGATACTCATTCCACTTGAGATCTGCCGAGAGTGTCAGGCCAAGGAGGCGTATTGTTTTACTCTCTGCGAGGCAAGCCTGTTCCATGCTAATGTGAGGTAGGCGTGATTGTCTATGATGGTTAATTGATAGTAGCTTCGTTTTGGAAGCATTTATATTTACGAGTCATCTCCTACCCCAGCCCACTATGGATAGGACGTCCTTCTCAAGCTCGGCAGCGAGGTTCGCTTTGTCGTCTACACCAGATTTTTGATCAAGGCGAGAGTAAACTGTGGTGTCATCGGCGTACATACCTACTTGGGATATTAAGGCATCGGAAAGATCTTTAATGTAGATCAGAAAGAGCGTAGGACCTAAAATAGAGCCTTGAAGGACACCAAGTTCGTTAGGTAGTTTTGTGAGGCATGTCCGTTTAATACCATCTTCAATGTGCGGTTAAAGAGGAATGACTGGATTAGGTCAAACAAATGCCCAGTTATACCATAGCTCCACAGTTTGCGTAGGAGACCAGCATGCCAGACTCTGTCGAACACTTTAGAGATATCCAAGGAAACGTTTTGAGCTTCACCATTATTGTCGAGAGCCTGGTGTATATACTCGGTGATGGTCGTTACATAACAGCAGTAGACCTGGTGAAGCGGAAACCATACTGCTTGTGCGAGAGGAGCCTGTGTGCTGCGAGGTGCTGAACCACCTCGGCATTGATAATGGCTTCGAACACTTTGCTAAAGATCAGAAGATGGCTGATAGGGCAGATAGGCCGAAGTTGTACAGCTTAGGAAGGACAGAGGAGAGTTCAGGGGCACATTTCTTCAAGACTATGATTGGGATTCCGTCCCCTCCGATCGCTTTGTGAGGCTCAAGTTTTGAGATTATGTTAGAGACCAGCGAGGGTGTAAAGTGGACGTCATTCAGTTCCGCCTCAATTCTAGGTGGGAAGTCGGGTGTAGATACTCCAGACGAATCCAGTCTCGAATTGGTGGAGAATCTGCGAGCAAAGCATTCAGCCCTGTCCGGAAAGGTGTTGAAAACCTCAAATTTATTGATTAGTGGGGGTATTGAGGACTTTCTCTTGTTAAGCACTCTTTTACAGAGTCGCCAGTAGTCTTTGGTGCCGAACTGAGAGGATGCTACGCGTTACCTTTATTCTGGCAGCTTCGTTAAGTATGTTTTTACACTCATTAGGAGCTGAGGCGAACGGGCGCCTGTTTTGGTCCGACGCGTAGCTACGATAGAGCCGGAAGAAATGATTCCGGTGAGCAATGGCGGCCGAGCAAGCTGGCGAGAACCATGGAGACGAAATTTCCTGGCAGGGATGAAAGCATTGATGCCATCCTTAAACCAGAAGGAGACCTCGAATGCACAATCTTCGACAGGAAGACTAAAAACGTTGTTCCATGGGACGTCACAGAGGAAGTCGCAGAACGAATCCCACTCTGCTCTTTGGTAGCAGTAGGATATTATACTGGTCTGGGTTTCTTGGGTAGGGTGGGAGTGGAATGAAATGTTGACGGAAACTACGGTGTGGTCAGAGTTTCCGAGAGGGCAGTGCTGTCTGGTAGTGAAAGAGTCTGGGATGAAAGTGAAGCAGAGGTCTAGTAGTGAGTGCTTTCCGTTAGGGTTGTTGGAGAAACGCGTGTGGAAGTCCACCACTTGCGTAAGGGATTGGGTGATTGAAAAATCCATGGTGGGAACACCAGCAAGGTCGGTGACAGTGTTCTCCAGCCACCTGGTGTGGTGTGCGTTAAAGTCACCAAACACAAATATATGGGCAGATGGATGGGAAAAATGGTTTTGTCGATATTGTCAGAGATGCTGTCAAGTAACGAACAGTCAGAAGCTAACTAGAGGAGATGGGGTACCTATTAAGGATGGAATTTTACAAGACTTACACAGGTCTTTAAGTATGACATTCTTAGTACTATTATTACTACTAATTCTATAAGGTATATTAGGATCAATATACCGTGACTCTCCTCTCTTAGCTTGATACCCTAAGGACCTGCTTATCGTGTTTATTGGTTAATCTTAAAGTGGTTATAATATTGCCCCGACCACTAAAAAAACAAAAATTTTCTGTGAATTTGTCTATGTATATTTTACACGAGTCTTGCAGCTATTGATGTTTTTGTCGTTGGAACACGAAGACGTTCATGCAAACCCAGCCAAAATCCATTATAGAAGTTAGCGCTTTTCCGGGCCTCCAGGGTGAGCTGAGTTGGAAACTAACAAAGCATTTATGGCAGATGTCCCTACAATGCTTGCCTTTCTTCTTTAATTATTTCCTTCCTTTCTTAATTACTTTTCCTTCCCTAACTTCATTTCCTATTGACGTCATTTCTTTCTTAGTTCTCCTCCTCCATTAATTGATTCCTTCTTTTTCTTTCTTATTTTCTCTTTCTTTCCACCAATTATTAATATCTTTCCTTTTGTTTTCTCCTTTTTATTTTCTTTCATTATTTGTTCTTTCAGTTTCGCAACGTAGGTCTTCGTTCTTTTCTTAACCTTTCTCCATTCTTACTTTCCTTCCTTCCTTCCTTCCTTCCTTCCTTCCTTCCTTCCTTCCTTCCTTCTTTTTCCCCTCTTCCTTCCACTCTAATTTACTTTCTTTCTACCTCGCATTTTGTTACTTTCTTCCAACTGTTAATAATCTTTGCTCTCCATCCATTTCCTTCATTCCTTCCTTCCTTCCTCTCTAATTTACTTTCTTTTTTCCTCTCACCCTTCGTCACTTTCTTCCTTCTGTTTAGCGCCCTTTCTTTCTTTCTTTCTTTCTTTTTCTGCTTTTACTTTTTTCTTTCTTTTCTTTCACACTTTCCTAGTCCTTTCTTCTTTCTTGTTATCTTTTTCATTTCTTTATCTCCCTCTTTTTCCTCTTCCTTTTCATTCTTACTTGTTCTCCCTACGCTCCTTACATTTTCTATCCTTTATTTCCTTCGCCATTTTTCTCCCTTCTCTTCTCTCGATTTACACTCTCCTTCCTTTCGTTTCTCGCCATTTTTATTTCCTTGCACCTTTGTTCTTCGAACATTTTTTTCTTTTCTTTTCTTCATCCTCTTCTTCCGAGTTTTTCTCTCCGTCCATTTGATGATCTCTTTCTATCTCTATTTCTGTTCATTTCTTCTGTTTCTTTTTCCTATCCTTTTCATTCTTTCTTTTTTTGTGCGCATGTATTCCTTTCATTTCCTTCTTTTATAATGTCTTCTTCCCTTCCACTCTGTCTTTCGCCATTTTTGTTTTCATCACATCACCCCAAGCAAGACGGTGAAGCCACTGGTGTGCAGGAGGCTACGTAAGAGTGAAAAGACTGGAAAAGAGAAAACCGGAAAATACGTCCTAAACAGGCAACAAGGGATGAGCCTCTACACCTGTTCAATAGACGTGGGTGGAGTGTGAACCGGGCGATAGGTCAGTCTGTCTACTCCAACTGAAAAAAAATAAGCAAAAAAAAAGTGAAAAGATTGCAAAAGAGAAAACCAGAAACCACATCCTAAACAGGGAACAATAGACGTGGGTGGAGTGTTTTGCTCCTTCCTCCTCCTCCTTTCTTTACGTAAGTTTTGCACATCCTTCCTTCCTTCCTTCCTTCCTTTCAATCTCCGGCATTTTCTCTCTTTCTCCTTCGTGCTCTTCTTCGTCTCTTCCTATTTTCAAATTTCATTCATTTTCATATCTTTTTCAGTTAATATAAGAGCTCTTGAATTTCCCTAAGATCTTTGTCTTTGAGCAATCAGGAAGCACCGTACTAAAAATGGCGATAGAAAGCGATAGAAATTTCTTCACCGTTTTGGAGTCATTAAATATCGGGTCTTCATAGAAATCAAAATCGTTTAAAATCTGGATAGATTTCGTGTTGGATTCTAATAGTAAATCAAACATATATTGTTAGCATGATCAGGAGTTTCTTGACAAATATCATGATGGCCAGTTTTATCATCTCAGACACCTACTCATCTTCACTTCTTCAGGAATTAATTCGCGTGAACGTGTTTGTCTTGATTTGATTGATGGTAATTTACTTAATTTTTAGCAAAGACACTTTCCTGAAGAAGTAACGTCGGTGGGATTTGAATCGTTGTCTTAATGTCTGAAAACAAACATTCTAACCACTCGCCTAAAATATATATTCACACATAGATGATACATAAATTATAAATAAGCGCATTGATAGATGAATGTCACTTCGTTACACAGCATAAATTAAAGACGTAGGTGTCATTTGAATAAATGTTACTCTTTAAAGCGGACAAACTTTTAAAAATTATGGCGCAAAATTTGCACTTACGAGAGACATGGATTTTGTTTTTATTAAGATCAGTTTTGTGACAGTTTGGAAATCTTTTCGGCTCACAAACGGTGTTTTTTAATGAATTCTCAATAATTCAGACCAGCTTTTGAGACTTGAAAAAGAAATCAATCGGTCGAAAGCGAGGGAAAATTTACTCGCCCAAAGAATAATTTTACTCGACTGTCTCCATTTTCTTAATAGTCGGCTTACGAAAACAAAGCGTGAATCGCTGACGGGAAACAAAAAATGAAATTTTCATTAAAATTTTGAAAGTGTTAGAAAGAATTTAAAATAATAAAAAAAGTTGATCTTTACTCTTTAGGATAGCATAAAAACTTTGATGATAAAACTTTAGTTTTATTAAGTTTTAACATCAATGATATGCAGGTTTGTTTATTTACAAGTTAGTGGAGGTACCTTAACTATTAGTTTCTATCTTCTGCTTGACTACAAGCACCATCTCATAGATGATAAGAAAAACAAATCTGATTTTCTCAACGATTTTCTATAGAAAAAGTTACTTGTATAATTTGCTTTTCGGTACGTGGTTAAAAGAAGTATGCGTATATTTTTTTCTTTCTTTCAAATGTTCGTTTTTATTTTTCGTAAGGAAATATAGATTTCGTAAGGAAATATAGATTTTCAGTCAAAGATAATATTTTTCCAAATGAGTTTCTGAAAATCTGTGAGCGTCTTTAATCTGGGGGACAGAGACATTTTGGCCCCACTTTGGAAGCGTTTATTAAACGAATAAATCAGGCGCCATGCATAAAGACCAAAAGTTCTAAAACGTCAGTGTAGGCCATTCTGAGTAACTGTGAATCTTCAACGGCATAATTTTGGGTTGTAAAAGGAATCAGATTTCTATTTTCTATAGTTTTTATTATAACAGTTATAATAAAATATTACTATATATATTCCATTGCAAGTATCGATCATATTCAAAAAAGTAAATACTAAGAACAATGGTCTGTTAACACATTTGTTTTACTATATATATATATATATATATATATATATATATATATATATATATATGTGTGTGTGTGTGTGTGTGTGTGTGTGTGTGTGTGTGTTGAAACAGATTAGTTTGAGTTGGCCTTGTTAGTTAGATAGCCCACTGTAAGAGGGGCATAAAACAATAAAATCAAATTGTAAACAAAAGCAACAATTTTATATACATATAAACCAATTGTTTATAAATAAAAGTAATATATTTGAATTTTGTTTTTAGATATTTCCTAGTTTTCTATTATCTGAAAACATTTCGTATAGAGGTGTGAAAGTTCACGAGTTTTGTTTTTGTTTTGGATTCACTTTTGCCTGTGTCCTAAGCAAAATTTGTAAATTCGAGTCTTTTTTTAATTTTTAACAAAATCAATGCGTCAGTTCATAGCATTTGAATTTCAAATCTAGATCTTGTTTTATTCACTACAAATCTAGATGTGGTTTGACTGACGCTTCTTCTTCTTCTTCTATGTGCCCTGTCCCTTCAGGACGTAGGCGATCATGGATCTCCACGTCTCCCTATCCCTTGTGGTTCTTAGTATGTTTGCTCCTGTTGCTCCTGGCAACCCCCGTTCCGTCATCCACCTGATCAGACCCTGCAAATATGTTATCCGCTGCCTTCCTCTGTCTCTCCTTCCTTCTATCTGTCCAGTCAGTATCAGGTTCTCCAGGCTCCCCTTCCTCATTGCATGTCCCAGGAACTTCAGTTGTCTCTTCCTGATGCTCAGCATCAATTTCCTTTTTGTTGACATTCTTTCTAACACTTCGTCGTTGCTTGTATGCTCAGTCCACGATATCCGTAGCATCCTTCTGTAGAACCACATTTCGGCCGCTTCCAGTTTTGTCCTCATTTTCGATGATATTGTCCAGCATTCACAGCCGTATTGAAGAACTGACATCACGTAGCAGTCTAGCACTCCTTTCTTCGTTTCTATTGAGATCTTCCTGTGTGTTAGTATTTTGCTCATCTTCTGGAACGCGTCCTTTGCCATGCCAATTCGCCTTCGGATCTCCGTGTCGCACTTTCCATCTCCTGTTAGAACACTTCCTAGGTACTTAAATTCTTGGACTTGTTTGATTCTGTTATCCCCCACCTGTATTTGGCATTTTGGGTTGTATCTTTTGCTGATGACCATGCACGCTTACTGTTTACAAAACACCGGCGGTTTGACTAGAAGTAATTCTTTATAAAATACCGGCGGTTTAACTGGAAGTGACTGCTTACAAAACACTGTTTGTTTTACTGGAGATGACTCTTTACAAAACATACCAGTAATTTTCACTGGAGATGTGTCTTTTCTTTACAAAACACGCCAGTAATTTTCACTGGAGGTGTGTCTTTTCTTTATAAAACACGCCAGTAATTTTCTCATTACCTGCTGTTTGTATAATTAACCACGCTCCAGTAATTCTTCTTTAAATAATTTCCCCTCATTACTTTCTCACTACATCGCTTTAACGATTTCCAGTGATAAACAAATATCCTAATACTCCTTCCTCCAAATCATCTTTTACTACTCTTAGAACAACAAAACTATGTCGTACGGTGATAATAACGTCGTTGGTAATACTAATGTCCTGTGAGAATAGTCACTTCCAACTAATAAATACAAAATATAAATCAAAACCGTGTTGAAAAAAGTTAAAATTTAATTTTTATGAGGTTGCATAAATATCAAGTAAATACGAGCGTCGGCTAAAAAGTTAATCGGCCTATCATGATACTCCCATGGAATATAACCGAATGAGGTTTATTTTTCAACATAGTCTCCATTGATTGTTAATCAGGAAATAAACAATTAATAAGAAGAGTTGAAATTAATGCATGACCTTATCATTGCCAGCCTATGTACTTTTCAGCCAACGTTTATATAATTGTTTTACTTTGCTATTGTCTTACAGTTGCTTTATATTGTTCATTTCTTGTATTTTTTGCTCTCTTTTGAAAACTCTTAAAATACTCTGTCTTTTTGTTTTATCCTGGAAATCTTGTTTCTCCAAACATTTAGCTCACTGAGGACATTATACGTTGTTTTCATCTGAATCTCTGTTCAACCTTTGAGATTTCACTCGCCCGATCGACTCAGTCGATTAAAAACTTAATTGGGCGATTAAAGTTTTTTGCTTTACTCGCTCGGGATCGAGGGCTCGATTAACAATCTCGCAATGAAACGTGTCTCTTCAAATAAAAAGGAAATCTGATTCCGTTTACAACTCAAACAGTATGCCATTGAAGATTCACAAGTTACTTAGAATGACATACCATGACATTATTGAACTCTTGGCCTTTATCGTCCAGGTCATTGTAAACATTCGTTTAATTAACGCTTCCAGAGTGTAGCCAAAATTTTTCTGTCGCCAAGATTAATGGCGATCACAGATTTTTAGGAACTCATTTGGAAAAATATTATCCTATACTGCCTCCCTGCTGACGAAAAGTAGAAACGAACATTTGAAAGAAATAAAATGCATAATTCTTTCAACCACGCACCAAAAACAAATTATACAAGCTAGTAATTTTTTAATAGAAAATCGTTGAGAAAATCAAATTTCTTGTATGTGATGGTGGTTGTAGTCAAACAGAAGAAAGAAACTAATAATTTAGGTACCTCCACTAAATTGTCAATCCCCCCCCCAAAAAAAACAACAAAAACAAAAAAAAACAAAAAAAAAAAACAGCGTATCATGATATTAAAACTTAATAAAACCAAAGTTTTATCATCAACATTTTGATGGTATTATTAAGATGAAAGATCAAATTTTGTTGTTATTATTTTTAAAAAAATTACATCCTTTCTAGCGCGTTCGAAATTTTAATTAAAATTACATTTTTTGATTTCCGTCAGCGATTCACGCTATGTTTACGTAAGGCCACTATTAAGAAGATGGAGACGGTCGAGTAAAATGATTTTGGGGCGAGTAAATTTTCCCTCGCTCTCGACCTCCGGTCCAGTGATTTCTTTTACAAATCTCATAAGCAGCCTGTGAGTATCAGATTTTTCAGTCATTCTTTCCGCAATGGGTGCTTGGAAATTTAAACTGTCTCTTCCTGATCTTAATTTTAACTTTCCTTTTCGTTCGGTTGTCTGTAATTCTTCGTCGTTGCTCACAGGTTCGGTTTGTCTCTGGCTCAATCTGATGAACCCAACAGAATCTGTTGGCTATGAAACGTCCAAGAAAATGCTAGATCTGCCAGAAACAATGTCAGATTTTCCCGAGATGTGACCATTCTGATATATCAGAGGACGAAACGCGTCGGCTAAGTGAACCATAAATGTGTGTCAGCAATGGATGATGCCCTTCGTTTTACACTTATGCATGCTTGCTTTGTGTAATTGCGAAGAAAATCTGTTAAGGAGAAGAAATTTCATTTGTGCTTACTTGAGTGTTATATTAGACCAAACTTGTTGCAGATAACAAAGCCACACTGACAGATGAAATGTGTTGACGCTGGATCGTGATGGCATCTCTGCTTCAGAGTTTAATAAAGCTGATCACGTGCTTCCGTCTATTCTCTTCAAAACCCTTCAACTTAGTGGAACATGTGTTACGCCACTCATTTTGGTTTGATACTTGGGCTTCCCAGGATTTCAGATCAACTTTGAGACGTTTCAACTTGTCTTTCAATTTGTCTTTGTAGCGTAAGATTGGACGATTAATTGGACGCTTGGAGTTAGGTAGTTGTCCCTACAACAATTTTTTTAAGCCTATGCTCATCCATGTTCACAACATGACCAGTCCAATAAAGTTGTATCTTTGTTATAATGGATTTCATGCCTGCGATGTTGTTATATTTTTATTATTGCACTATTCTAGGCCTGTCATGCCATTTTCTGTCGCATACAGCACGAATATAGCGTATGTGAAAGGCGGGAAGTTGGTTTATGGGCTTGCGGTTTAGGGTTCAAGTCTCAGTACCATAGTAAAGTCCTGATAGAACAACAGACCTGTATATGTTGATCTTCAGAGAAAACGTCTTTGATGTTCCATAACTTAGATTACCGAATGTTGTATTTGAAAGTTTATTGCTTTACTCGCCCGCTGTCGATTAACAATCTCTCAATGAAACGTGTCGCTTCAAATAAACATTATTGCTTTACTCGCCCGCTGTCGATTAACAATCTCTCAATGAAACGTGTCGCTTCAAATAAAAAGCGGCTTACGGCCTTTCACGCTAAATACACCGGTTCTCGCTCGATCACCGAAGTTAAGTAACGTTGAGCCTGGTCAGTAATTAGATGGGTGACCGCTTGGGAATACCAGGTGCTGTAAGCGTTCAGTGACGGATGTGCGTTGTGGTGCAGTGGATATCGGCTCGGAAAGAGAAATCGGTGAGCAGAGTTCGAATTCCAGTTGAATACCCTGCATTCACTTAAGCACTGGTACCCTTGAGAAAGGTATTAATCCGACCCTTCTCTCCAGTGATGGGTTAAATAATACTGTAGAAACTGGAGACCCTACCCTTAAAAACAAATCTCAATGAATCTTGATACTCGAAAAGAATACAAAAGAATTACTAGACACAAAACTTATATAAAAAACAACAAATTGTTGAATAGAAAAAGGTATTACCAGCAATAAATAAATAAAAATTTTCTTGGCATATTTTTTATAGCATATCAACCTCACCAGGTCATTTATATGACCTGGTGAGGTTGATATGCTATAAAAACAAAACAGCCAACCAACCAAAATCAAATAAAAAGCAAATCTGATTTCTTTTACAACCCAAAAGTATGCCGTTGAAGAGTCACAAGTTACTTAGAATGACCTACAATGCGATTATTAAACTCATGGTTTTTATCGTCCCGGTCAGTGTAATCATTCGTTTAATTAATTAATTAATTCTTTTGGTTATTCTTGAGTGGATCTCACAGTCCGTTTTTCCATCAGAAGAAAATGTCGATCCAAGATATGTGAACACCTCAACAGTATTTTAATGTTGTACAATCAATGAAGGCGGAAGTATTTGTGAGATATGGATTGCCTGGTATTGGTTTGTATATTAGCTCAGTAATTTTAGGTTTGCGTTAGATTCTTGTCAGAGTCTTTTTTCCAAGACAAATTTATGAGGATCATGAAACAGTTTAACAGTGTCCCTCTGTATCTAGTAGACATTTATAGCTAATTCCACTCCTGAAATCTCATTCATTCATTCATTTATTCTTTATCTATCTATCTATCTATCTATCTATCTATCTATCTATCTATCTATCTATCTATCTATCACTACATTTTTATATCTATCTATCTATCTATCTATCACTACATTTTCATATCTATCTATCTATCTATCTATCTATCTATCTATCTATCTATCTATCTATCACTACATTTTCACTATCTATCTATCTATCTATCTATCTATCTATCTATCTATCTATCTATTTATCTATCTATCACTACATTTTCATATCTATATCTATCTATCTATCTATCTATCTATCTATCACTGTATTTTCATATCTATCTATCACTGTATTTTCATATCTATCTATCTATCTATCTATCTATCACTACATTTTTATATCTATCTATCTATCTATCTATCTATCTATCACTACATTTTCATACATCTATCTATCTATCTATCTATCTATCTATCACTACATTTTCTATCTATCTATCTATCTATCTATCTATCTATCTATCTATCTATCTATCTATCTATCTATTTATCTATCTATCACTACATTTTCATATCTATCTATCTATCTATCTATCTATCACTGTATTTTCATATCTATCTATCACTGTATTTTCATATCTATCTATCTATCTATCTATCTATCTATCACTGTATTTTCATATCTATCTATCTATCTATCTATCTATCTATCTATCACTGTATTTTCATATCTATCATTATCTATCTATCTATCTATCTATCTATCTATCTATCTATCACTGCATTTTCATATCTATCTATCTATCTATCTATCTATCTATCTATCTATCTATCTATCTATCCCAGTTGGTTTTCTTTATCTTTACGCTAGAATTTTTATTTAACACTTTTCCTTTTACTCAGCTTTCTCGTTTTTGCTCTTTGTTTTCCGGCCACTTTCTGGCTTGTGTATATTTTTTAGAATACTTTTTTGTTTCTTCTCATCCATTCCTTTATGTATCTTTCCTAAATATAGACTTTGTTAGTTTGGAGTTTCCACTTTGCTGTTTGCTTATTGGTCAATTGTTTGTTTAACTGTTTGTTTGTCCATTTGTTATTTGTACTTTTTATGATTCTTCTCAGCCTTATCAAGGATTTGTGTTATTGTATTTCTCGTCCAAACGTTAATCCAAGAAAGTCTTGCAGGCAAATAGATAGTGATTTATTTTTCCACGTCACAGGACCTCGTCAGGTTGTAAATTTGACAGATAACAAGTGGAAAATTTTGCCGGTCGGCACATACTTTGTAGACCGGTTTAGTTTCGCCATTTTGGAAAGCTGAACAGAGGGAAAATTTTTTAAAAAAGAAAAAAAGCTCAAAGGAAAGATTGGTTTAAAAATGAACAGAAAATAAATAAAGTAGAACGGAGACAAAATGTATAGAAGAAAGAAAGAAAGAAAAAAGAGAGAAAGAAAGAAAAAAGAAAGAAAGAAAATAGAAAGTAAAACGGATAGATGAAAGAAAGAATGAAAGAAGAAAGGGAGGAAAGATTGCACAGAACAGGAACAAAAGAAATAAATCACAAATGAAAATATATAGACGAAAGAAAGAGAAATTAAATTCTGAAAGACGGAAGTAAAAATGAAAGAAAGCATGAAAGAAAGAAACAATGATAGGTAGATAGATGAAAAGAAATATGGGTACTAGGAATGAAAGAAAGAAAAGAGAAGAGTTGGAATGAAAGAAAGAAATAATAAAATCTTAGAAACAAAAGCCAAATTAAAACAGAAGAAATATATATAAAAGCCAACTAAAATATTATGTAAACAAACAAAAAAATGGCGGTAAAAATGAAAATAGGAAATAATGTAATGGAGAAGAAGAAGAATTTTTAAAAAGTTAAAAATAGCGACAAAACAATTTTTAGCTATGAACACAGAAGTGATAAAATGGGAAAAAATTCATTGCTAAATATATTTAATTTGTTGTCGGTATTTTGAAAAGAAGATGGTAACCCCTCAAAATGAGAAATAGCGGAAAAGAAATAAGGAAAAGAAAAGTATGAAAATCAATAAAATATGAGTAACTGAAAAATATGAATGTAGTTAAAAGAAAATGAAATATGGTTAATATAAAAGTAGCATGTAGATAGAATGGGTATCAACAAAAGAAAGAAAGAAAGAAAGAAAATTAAAAAGAGAAGAAAATAAGTAAATATGGTAAGAGAAAAATAAAAATTAAAAAATAAAGGGAAAATTTGAAAATCAATTGATTAATAAATTTAAAATACAGAAATATCAATGTAAAAAGTAGAAATAATGAAATAATAATAGAAGGAAAAATGATAGATAGAGAAATATAAACAAATTGAAAAAATGATTGAAAAAGAATGAAAAATGATAGAATGATAAGAAAGAAGGAAAGGAACAGAAAATATGGAAGAACAAAGTCAACAAAAAATATGAATAAAATAACGAGAAAATATTTTCATATTGTAAAAGACAAACAAAAAAATAAAAACGCCTGATGCAGAGCAAAAGAATATACATCTATGTAATATAGAGAAGAAATAGTTACAAATAAATACAAAAAATAAAATACATTTCCACAATACAAAAAGAAGTAGCTAGAAAAATATAAAAATAAAATACATCTACGTAATATAAAGAAGAAATAATTAAAAATAAATATAAAAAATAAAATATATGGCAAAATATAAAAAATATAAAAATATAAAAATAAAATACATCTACGTAATATAAAGAAGAAATAATTAAAAATAAATATAAAAAATAACACATTTGCACAATATAAAAAGAAATATAAAAATATAAAAATAAAATACATCTACGTAATATAAAGAAAAATAATTAAAAATAAATATAAAAATAAAATATATTTGTCCAATATAAAAAGATATAGAATGATATAAAAATAAAATATATCAACATAATATAAGGAAGAAATAATTGAAAATAAATATAAAAATAAAATACATTTGCACAATATAAAAAGATATAGAAAAATATAAAAATAAAACGCATCTACGTAATGTAAAGAACAAGTAGTTAAAATGAATATAAAAATAAAATACATTAGCATAATAAGAAAAGATATATAAAAATATAAAAATAAAATACATCTATGTAATATAAAGAAGAAATAATTAAAAATAAATATAAAAAATAAAATATATTGGCACAATATAAAAAGAAATAGGAAAAATATAAAAATAAAATACTTCTACGTAATATAAAGAAAAATAATTAAAAATAAATATAAAAAATAAAATATATTTGTCCAATATAAAAAGATATAGCATGATATAAAAATAAAATATATCAACATAATATAAAGAAAAATAATTAAAAATAAATATAAAAATAAAATATATTTGTTCAATATAAAAAGATATAGAATGATATAAAAATGAAATATATCAACATAATATAAAGAAAAATAATTAAAAATAAATATAAAAAATAAAATATATTTGTTCAATATAAAAAGATATAGAATGATATAAAAGCAAAATATATCAACGTAATATAAAGAAGAAATAATTGAAAATAAATATAAAAAATAAAATACATTTGTTCAATATAAAAAGATATAGAATGATATAAAAGTAAAATATATCAACGTAATATAAAGAAGAAATAATTGAAAATAAATATAAAAAATAAAATACATTTGCACAATATAAAAAGATATATAAAAATATAAAAATAAAATACATCTATGTAATATAAAGAAGAAATAATTAAAAATAAATATAAAAAATAAAATATATTGGCACAATATAAAAAGAAATAGGAAAATATAAAAATAAAATACATCTACGTAATATAAAGAAAAATAATTAAAAATAAATATAAAAAATAAAATATATTTGTCCAATATAAAAAGATATTGAATGATATAAAAATAAAATTTATTAACGTAATATAAAGAAGAAATAATTGAAAATAAATATAAAAAATAAAATACATTTGCACAATATAAAAAGATATAGAATAATATAGAAATAAAACGCATCTACGTAATCTAAAGAAAAAGTAGTTAAAATAAAGATAAAAATAAAATACATTAGCATAATAAGAAAAGAAATATAAAAATGTAAAAATAAAATACATCTACGTAATATAAAGAAGAAATAATTAAAAATAAATATAAAAAATAACACACATTTGCACAATATAAAAAGAAATATAAAACTATAAAAATAAAATACATCTACGTAATATAAAGAAAAATAATTAAAAATAAATATAAAAATAAAATATATTTGTCCAATATAAAAAGATATAGAATGATATAAAAATAAAATATATCAACATAATATAAGGAAGAAATAATTGAAAATAAATATAAAAAATAAAATACATTGCACAATATAAAAAGATATAGAATAATATAAAAATAAAACGCATCTACGTAATGTAAAGAACAAGTAGTTAAAATGAATATAAAAAATAAAATACATTAGCATAATAAGAAAAGATACATAAAAATATAAAAATAAAATACATCTATGTAATATAAAGAAGAAATAATTAAAAATAAATATAAAAAATAAAATATATTGGCACAATATAAAAAGAAATAGGAAAATATAAAAATAAAATACATCTACGTAATATAAAGAAAAATAATTAAAAATAAATATAAAAAATAAAATATATTTGTCCAATATAAAAAGATATAGAATGATATAAAAATAAAATATATCAACATAATATAAAGAAAAATAATTAAAAATAAATATAAAAAATAAAATATATTTGTTCAATATAAAAAGATATAGAATGATATAAAAATAAAATATATCAACATAATATAAAGAAAAATAATTAAAAATAAATATAAAAAATAAAATATATTTGTTCAATATAAAATGATATAGAATGACATAAAAATAAAATATATCAACGTAATATAAAGAAGAAATAATTGAAAATAAATATAAAAAATAAAATACATTTGCACAATATAAAAAGATATATAAACATATAAAAATAAAATACATCTATGTAATATAAAGAAGAAATAATTAAAAATAAATATAAAAAATAAAATATATTGGCACAATATAAAAAGAAATAGGAAAATATAAAAATAAAATACATCTACGTAATATAAAGAAAAATAATTAAAAATAAATATAAAAAATAAAATATATTTGTCCAATATAAAAAAATATAGAATGATATAAAAATAAAATTTATCAAAGAAATAATTGAAAATAAATATAAAAAATAAAATACATTTGCACAATATAAAAAGATATAGAATAATATAAAAATAAAACGCATCTACGTAATGTAAAGAACAAGTAGTTAAAATAAATATAAAAAATAAAATACATTAGCATAATAAGAAAAGAAATATAAAAATATAAAAATAAAATACATCTACGTAATATGAAGAAGAAATAGTTGCAAAGAAATATAATTAAATAATATACATCTTCGTTATATAAAGAACAAGTAATTAGAAAAATATAAACGTAATATACCTCTTCGTAATACAAAGAAGAAATAGTTACAAAGAAATATAAAAAATATATATAATACATCAGGGCAATATAAAAACGTAAAAATTATACGTTAATGCTAAAAAAATAAAACACATCTACGGAGAGTAAAGAAGAAAGACTTAAGTAATATATAAAAAATAAAATACATCTACGAAATTAAAAGAAAGTCTTACAAAGAAATATAAGAAAATAAAATCTATGTCATATAAAGAAAAAGGCGTTACAAAGAAAGCATGTATAGAGAAAGAGTGAAAAAAAGAATGAAAATACAAGATGCATGAGTCAAGCTAATATATAAAAGAAAAATAAGAAAAATAATGAATTAAAATGTTTAACAATATTTGTCAGAACGAAGTCAGGGCCTAAGTAAATAAGTATATGAAGGGTAAATAAATGAAAAAAATGGAAAAAAAAAAACAAACTAAAACACAACAAAACCAAAAAACATCAAACAAAAAGTTTCTTTTTAATCATCTTTTAGAACCGACATACACTTCTTCTTCTTCTTCTTCTTCTTCTTCTTCTTCTTCTTCTTCTTCTTCTTCTTCAGGGAGATCAAGAAATGTGTTTCTTATGTCGAGCCCTGATTGGTCAAAAAATCATATTTTTGACCACGTGGTGTGCTTTCCACTACGTCCGAGCTTTTAGGTGCGCCGTCCTTGTTTTTGACCCCACAGGGTATGGTAAGGGGTGAATTCTCGCGCAATTGTATTTTTTTGAGATACAGGTGGTGTGAATTAATTTTTATTGTGTGTGTGTGTAGAAAATCCTTTTTTATCAATCTAATTAGGAGGTTTAAATTAAATTTTACTAAATACGAATATTTTCTTTAAAAATGCAAACAGCACCAAAATATTATACTCATCAACTTCAAACACATGTCAGCTTCAGCCACATCTGGGTTTCCTGACACATCTCATCCTCAGTTACAACACAGCTTCAGTCACATCACGACTTCAATCCCATCTCGGTTTCCTGTCACATCTCAGGTTCAGTTACATGACCACTCCAGTTACATCATGGCTCCAGTCATATCTCGGCTTCAGTTACATCTCGGTTTCACTCACATCTTGGATTCAGTCACATCTTGGTTTCCTGACATATCTCACCTTCAGTTACATCTCAGCTTCAGTCACATCACGGCTTCAGTCATATCTGGGTTTCCTGTTACATCATGGCTTCAGTCACATTTTGGCTTCAGTCAAATCTCGGTTTCAGTCACATCTTAGATTCAGTCACATCTTGGTTTCCTGACATATCTCACCTTCAGTTACATCTCAGCTTCAGTCACATAACGGCTTCAGTCATATCTGGGTTTCCTGTTACATCATGGCTTCAGTCATATTTTGGCTTCAGTCAAATCTCGGTTTCAGTCACATCTTCGATTCAGTCACATCTTGGTTTCCTGACACATCTCAGCTTCAGTTACATCTCAGCTTCAGTCACATCACGGCTTCAGTCATATCTGGGTTTCCTGTTACATCATTGCTTCAGTCACATTTTGGCTTCAGTCAAATCTCGGTTTCAGTCACATCTTAGATTCAGTCACATCTTGGTTTCCTGACATATCTCACCTTCAGTTATATCTCAGCTTCAGTCACATCACGGCTTCAGTCATATCTGGGTTTCCTGTTACATCATGGCTTCAGTCACATTTTGGCTTCAGTCACATCTCGGTTTCAGTCACATCTTAGATTCAGTCACATCTTGGTTTCCTGACATATCTCACCTTCAGCTACATCTCAGCTTCAGTCACATCACGGCTTCAGTCATATCTGGGTTTCCTGTAACTCATGGCTTCAGTTACATTCCCGCTTCAGTCACATCTCGGTTTCAGTCACATCTTAGATTCAGTCACATCTTGGTTTCCTGACATACCTCACTTCAGTTACATCTCAGCTTCAGTCACATCACGGCTTCAGTCATATCTGGGTTTCCTGCTACATCATGGCTTCAATTAAATTTTGGTTTCAGTCACATCTCGGTTTCGTGTCACATATCAGCTTTAGTTACACAGTGTATTTCTGTGGCACCTTTCAGAAAGTACCTGAAAACCATGCCACTGGTTGACACTAGCTTTGTGAATAAAATTGAATAGACAGCCCCTTTGAGGAGCAGTCGGTGGTTGTGATAACTCGAAGTCAAAAGTGATCGTTACCAAGGGTTTGAACGTCTTGTGTTTGTTCAGACGTTTTGTTCACACGAGAAAACGCGCTCTCTCCCAGAAACTGTACCTCAGATCCACTCAGCATAGTTGTAGTATAAAACACAGGTGAGCGCTGTTAGTGTTGAACAAACACAAGGTGTGCTCAGGCACACTTGTGTTTAACAGCCGCTAATCTTCATTTTTCACAACTTACATTTTACGTTAAGTTCTCCCAATAAGAACTTTGACAAGCGGGAGCAAAACCAGTTTTTTTCTTTTCTTAATATATTTTATCCTCATTATGTCTTCTAACATAAAAACTTTAACTCTTAATGCAATACTCAAGTTCTGTACCACAAAATTTATATATATATATATATATATATATATAAAAACTGTGTGCATTTAGTACACAGTTTTTTTTTACTGGTTTTTTCCAGTTTTCTAATCAATTTATTGATGTAAGATTTTAAATCTAAGTTCTTTCGAAGATCATCTTCAGCGGTATTACAAAGAAAACAGAGTGTAATTGCGATAAAATCTGCTTTACATTTTGATAGGGATCTTACAAAAGGTCGAAAGGTCTATATTACTCAATGAAAAATGTTTCAATAAAAACATGCCCCTATATATATATATATATATATATATATATATATATATAAATAAAGAGAGAGCGATAGAGACAGAGAAAGAGAGAGAGAGAGGGAAAAATAAAGGGAAATAAAAGAGTAAATGATGGAGAATTGTTGTAGGTGTGTGTTTGTTTTAAGTCTCCTAGTTTTTCCCGAATATACATAAGAAACAGAAAATTGTCACAACACCTTGCTCGTTGTTTTTCTCACGTCTATACAACATAGCACGTGTCGACCAAATCGTTCAATTTCCTTGCAAGCGTTGTTTTTTTTTTTTTTTTTTTGGTGGGCGGATAATAAAGAAAATCAATACGTTATCGAATCATTGAATCGATATTGATTTTAGCTTGGGAAAATTAGACAGTATTTTGCCTGAAAAAGCTGCGACAAGTTCTTTTTTTTGTCCAGAAGTTTTACAGATTCCCTGAAAGCCAGACACCATAATCGATCAGCCCTAACTAGAATAATCAATTGATCCTTATTGGGTAGCGAATAAAAAGAACAGTCTAATCTTCCGAATATATATATATATATATATATATATATATATATATGTGTGTGTGTGTGTGTGTGTGTGTGTGTGTGTGTTTAGATAAAGAAATTCACGAAATCATCAGATAGTGACGAAAGAGTTATCATATGACGTGTAAAAAAGTTAAAGAAAACAATTTTGAGGTGGATAAAAAAAGACTTTAGCATCCAAAAACAAGTTTGTAATTTCCTCAGGTACCGAAATGAACATATTTATTTATATAGGTATCACCTAACTTGTTGTTTAGCAGTTGATGTTTTGGAGGAAGATATTTCACGCAAAATAAGGTAAACAAAGACCAGGTAATGGAAAAATTGACTGAGACGAATAGGTTTCAAGGAAACAGAAGATGGCAATTAATACTGCTTTTTTAAGATCGGGGTTAACAACAAGAAAACGGAAAAGAATTTCACAAGAGTGAAAAACCTTGTCGCCAGATGTAGTTCCTCCTCATACCCAAGACGTAAGTTTTTGAGTATTTGTTCCAAATTGTGGGTTATTTGTCAGAAGTACATGATTTGATATTGTTTTGTACGTATTCTTTTGACCATCCCAGTTATTTTCAATAATCAATGTGGTGTCTGTGTAGTTGTCATTCTTGAAAATTGACAGCTGAAATGAAAAATGGCATTACATCTTTTTTTTAACTAAGACAAGCAATGGCTTGTTAATTTTCACGTTACTTAAAATAACTGCTTTCTATAAATTTAAATAAGCCTTTTGAGTGTCCATCATTATGGATGTTACTAAGCTCCAGGAGAGTAACATATTTCGTATTCTTGCCATCATTTTGGCTTGTTAATGGTTGCTGTTCCCAGGTTCATCCTGACCCAACGTGGTAGCAGCTGTTTGTGTCCCAGCTATGGCCAAAATTGAACCGAAGTCAAAACCTTATAAAATTGTTGAAATTCATTTTTACAGTGAAGGTTCTAGCAATATATTTTCAAAGTAAAAAATTACCAGCAATATATTTTTTGTAAAAGAAATTCCTAATGCTTCCAAGAAAATAAAAAATTCGGCATAAATGACACATAAAGAGTTGATAGTAATTTTCTAAGCGTAGCTTAGATGTAGCACAAAGTCGAAAGTAAGGAATGTCCAGTGAGGAAAGAACTCAATTATTAGTTGCAATGATTCTAACAAGATAAGCTTGCTAACAATTACATTACGTCGGGGTGCCCCAGAATATGAAGATATGCCGTTAAACAAAAACAAAAAGAAAATCAGAACCTTCTTCGAAAATTAGAATGATGCAATAAAAATATAAAAAAGACAAATATTTCGGTTCTTTTTAATCAAACATGTTTACGTATATATATATATATATATATATATATCAAGAGAGAGAGAGAGAGAGGATACCCCTGAAAAGTGGATGGAAAAATTAGACTACGAAACCCAAGAGTCGAGATGCTGAAGGTAACATCAATCATTACTCTCTCTCTCTCTCTCTCTCTCTATCTCTCTCTCTCTCTGTATATATATGTGTGTGTGTGTGTGTCTCTGTGTGTGTGTGTGTGTGTGTGTGTCTGTGTGTGTGTGTGTTTGCTCTTAGGCAGAAAATTTTCTTTTAGACATGTCAGATTTACACACATTCACATTTACTATTCTCTGTCTTCTATTTGCATTTCTCGTCCATTAATTACCAGCCATCGTTAAAATACAAATTTACCTTTATTAGAAATATTTATAAAAATATATATAATAAATGTATTATAATGGAAATTGTGAAAATAAAAACAATAAAAATGATTTTGAAGAATGAAAAGTTTTCTTGTATTAAATGAATGCTAGAAACAATTTTGTAATACGGGTATGTCTATTTTTGCAATGAATTCGGACACTCTCAGCTATTGGGCATGCATAATGATAATATACACGCTAAAAAGTCTGCCTCCTTCTACCCAGCGTCGGGTTTCAATCCTGGGTAAAAAGCAATCGGCTGTCTAACCGTACTAATGAGCTGTGAATACAGAAAAACAGATCTGTCTGCGGATGACTATTTATGCTCTCACACCCTGATTAAGCACTCTGGAAGAATGGTAGACTTTGAAAAAGAATAGCTACTCTAGCATCTACGCATCATTCATTCAGCAATGTATTAGAACACTCTCAGCTATTGGGCGTGTATAATGATAATATACACGCTAAAAAGTCTGCCTCCTTCTACCGAGCGCCCGTACCTCAGAGGTAGAATCTCCGACTGACGGGTTTCAATCCTGGGTAGAAAACAATTGGCTGACTAACCGTACTGATGAGCTGTGATACAGCAAAACAGATCTGTCTGTGGATGACTATATATATGAGCAAGCTAAAATTGAGATCGATTTCGGTACAGTCAGTCAGTTAAGTGCCATACGTTATACACGCTTGAGCGATCACGTTTCAAAAGAGACATGACTGACTGACTGACTGGGCAGTACGTTGCCATTGATTTCTGCGGGAAAACCCAATCTCTCCTGTTATTTAACCCATAACTGGAGAGAAGAGACGGATTAATACCTTTCCCAAGGGTATTTGTGCATAAGTGAATGCAACTGGAATTCGAACTCGGCAATCTGATTTCGTTATCTACTCCACCAAAAATTCGGTCCTACGAATCTTTAAATAAAGCGTCAAGTTATTTCTTTCTTAATGTATTTATTTCGTCTTCTTCTCTGGAGTTGAATTTCAAAATATAAACCGAATTATTAAACGCTTGCCCTCGAAATGCTGATACACTGGCAATCAATTTACGCACGAGAAGAAATTGAAAAGCCAAAAAAGGATGAAAAAATATTAAAGACACAACATGGAACCCAGTGTGAACGCGAACAACAAGTTAATGAAGGAAAGTCGATGCTTGTTCATTGAACAAGAAGCAGAATTTCAATTTCCTGTAATTTGGAAGAGATTTGAAAATATGGCCAATTAAAATAACGTCAACAATAATATCGGATATGTCAAGTCAGGGAATCAGAGAATGAATTGACAAAGCTGAAAAAAAATAAACTGGAATAATTATTAAGAAAGTTGCTTTTTCTACATTGTATACAGAAAGTACTGAAGGAATGCAAAAAAGAAAGGTCTAAACATCTATTGCCAGAAGACAAAATGCGTTATTATCAGCAAAGTGAATAGCAAATTAGAGATACCAAGATCAAACAAGTACAAGAATTTAAATATCTGGAAGGGTTTTAACGGAGTACGAAAAGTGCGGCATTGATATCCTGAGGAGCATTGGTGTAGCCAAAGTTGCATTCCAAAATCCAAGGTGAGTATTAAGAAACAGAAAATTTTCATGAGAAAATAACAGTTTGTGTATAATTTGAGTTTTGCTTATATCAACCTCTCTGTGGGTTATTTCATGCCAAAAAGGTGGGATTTTAAGGTATTTTTTTTTAAATTTTCGGTTATGGCTTCTGCTCAGACGTACTTAAGTCACTGATGCTTCCTCAACAGATGTTTACTGGTGCAACCAGACTGGCAACTGGGTCCCACCCATTCACAGTCAGGTTAGCCAAATGCAGACGACAATTCTACTCCAGCAGCTTCCTCTCTCGCACTTCCAGCCTGTGGAACTCGCTCCCGTATTCTTGATTTCCTGACGGCTACAACCTCCAGAAATTTAAATGCAAAGTCAATACTCATCTACTAACCACTGGCCTCTAGCTCTCTCCCCACCCCTGTATAACCTTCCCTTTCTCTCCACATATGTATCTGTCATCGCACCTGCTTTCTCAGCTTTCTATTGTTCCTTTCTAACTAGGTTGTACTCCTCACTCTTTTCTAATTAATCTTTTTGCATTTATGTAGCCCCCTGCACATCAGTGGCGTTTCCGACTTGCTCGGGGTGAAATGATTAAAAAAAAAAATATATATATATATATATATATATATATATATATATAGTGAGAAGGTTGATTGAGTCCGAATTTAATGAATTTTTTTTGTTTTTATTCTTTTTTATTTTAGAAAACTGAAGAAGTCTTCTAGTTTTGTATTCAAAAATGTTCTGCTGAAAAAAGTTTTTTCCCTTCAAAAATGTGGTATGACAATAATTTTTCTTAAAAATATATTGTTGGTATTATTTTTCCTTCAAAAATGTATATTTTTCTATAAAAGTCTAGTTTCATGCATATATTACTATAAAAGACTATTTTTATACTTTCATAGTGTTTTGACCTCAGTTTGGAGTTAACCTATTTGCCCATAAATGGGAGCCTAACAGGTGCTACTACTCCGGGTCAGAGTGGACAAGAGAACAACAGCAATTAAAAGGTGGTTCCATGCTTCTCACAACCTTCCAATCAAAGGCTTTGCTGTCGGATGCAGTTTACCGTCATACCAAAGACCAGAATGTAAGAAAAAAGTATTGAACTGTGACGGAATATCAATCTTCTTATATGGCAGTGAATGTTGGACAATCTTCTTACAGATGAAAAGGAAACTTGAACCAACAGGAATGCGGTTCTACAGAAGGATACTGAGAATACAATAAACTGAACATGTGGACAACTATGAAGAAAATGGAAAGAAAAAGGATAAGTATACCCAAAAATCCGTCTCTTCCCTTCCAGTTATGGGTTAAATAATAGGACAGATTGGGTTCTCTAGCCTTGGTCGGCAACTAGTCTACCGAAGAAAGCAATGGCAACCTACTGCGGGATAATCTTCTGCCCAGTCAGTCATGTCTCTTTCGAGACATGATCGCCCAAGCGTATATCACGTATGGCACATAATTGACTGATACACAAAAAAGGACTACAAATAAACTTTAAGAAATCTGAATGCATGGTCATTAGCAAACGGTGCAACCCAAAGTGCCAAATAGAGGTGGTGGATACCAGAATCAAGCAAGTACAAAAAATTAAATACCTAGGAAGTGTTCTAACAGGAGATGGAAAGTGCGACACAGTGATCAGAAGGCGAATTGGCATAGCAAACGACACGTTCTAGAAGCTGAGTAAAGTACTAACACACAGGAAAAGTTCACTAGAAACAAAGAAAAGAGTGCTGGATTGCTATGTGATGTCAGTTCTTCAATACGGCAGTGAATGCTGGACAATATAATCGAAAATGAGGAAAAAACTTGAAGCAGCGGAAATGTGGTTCTTCAGAAGGATGCTGCGGATATCGTGGACTGAGCATGCAAGCAACGATGAGGTGTTGGAAAGAATGGCAACAAAAAGGAAATTAATACTGAGCATCAGGAAGAGACAACCAAAGTTCCTGGGACATGCAATAAGGAAGGGGAGCTTGGAGAACGTGATACTGACTGGCCAGATAGAAGGAAAGAGAGACAGAGGAAGGCAGCGGATAACATATTTGCAGGGCCTGATCAGGTGGATGACTGAACGGGGTTGCGGGGTGTAACAAGAGTAAACATACTAAGAGCCACAAGTGGTAGGGAGACGTGGAGAACTATGATCGCCTACGTCCTGAAGGAACAGGGCACATAGAAGAAGAAGATACATAACATTGGGTGTGTGTTTCACTTCATTCCGGGACGATATCTATTATATCGTCACAGAATGAAAATTCGGAGAGCCGAGCGGGAATTTCAGTTCGACACATGAAGAAGTTGAAAGAAAGATAGAAGCTGGGCAAGAACTCTGCAGGCGAGAAGAGAAAAATATCTTGTAACATACAGTTACATCTTATTTCCTGTGCCGTGTCCATTTAACAGGTAGAACATCATAGACCTCCACCTTTTCCTGTCTCTTATTGCTCTTAATAAATTTTGTCCTGTTTTTTCTTCTCTAAACACTGTTATGCTATCAATTTGTTTATTCCAATCATGCGCCATTTTCTTTCTTTCCCTCTATCTGCCCTGTGAGTATTATAATCCCTCCCTACTCATTACGTGTCCCAGAAACTTCAGCTCTTCCTGATATTAAGTATAAGTTTCTTGTCATTTCTATTCTCCCCAAAATCTCGTCGTTGCTCGGTCCATCCGTATCCTTCTGAAGAACCACATTTAAGTTGTTTCGAAACTATACTTCATCTTTGAGGAAATTGTCCAGCATTCTTTTTAAGATAAAAAGACAAATATCACGTAATAGATGTTTCCAACGAAATTTGTCCCTCAGTACTCTACTCGGCTATTGGAATGCGTCCTTCATCATGTCAATAGGCCTTCGGAACTCCGTGTTACACTTCTGCAATTCTAACAGATATCACGTAACATTTTAGTAATCTTTTCTTGTCTCTCAGTACTCTACGTAGAAAATTGTTTAAACATATATTCATATCTCTACTCAGTACTCTACGTATTCTACAATGTCTCTCAGTACTCTACGTATTGAAATGCGCCATTCGTCATATCAATACGCTTTCTTATCTCAGTGTTGCACTTCTGTAATTCTAACCAATATTTATTCCCTTTCTATTTCTCCTACAAACCTGTTTGTTCACCCATTTGCACAAACTCATTAAGTTCTTTACGCTATGCTCCCGTTGACCCTCTTGTCACTATGTCTGTTAGTCAAATTCTCCAAGCCCTAAGGAAATTAGCTTGTTATATACAATGTAAACACACGCCAGTAGCCGAGTGTACTCAAATTCAATAATGAATGAACGATGTGTAGATGCATGAGTAGCTACTGTTTTTTTAAAGTCTACTATTCCTCCATAGTGCTCAATCGGGGGTGTGAGAGCGTAAATAGTCGGGCCTAGGATAGAGCCCTGATGCACACCAGCGTTTGTACAGCAGGATGTGGAGGCATGCGCATTCAGGACGACCTTCATTAAGCGGTTAGATAGGGAAATATGCTGAAAAATGAAAAGAAAACGGTTAAATCTATTACCTGATGATTTGAAGACGTACAAGACTTCTGTTCATCCCGTGCCATATCAATCTAATCTTAATTTATACAATATTCATTTAATAGATTTTAATATTATTCGCTGATATTTTAACAGACATTGATTTATGACCCAGTTGTTTCCTCCACGTGTTTTGAGTGATATTTCATCCACTTGATGAATATTCATGAACGTTTTTAAGTCTAAAAGCTTTGATAAAACAATGACATCCTTGCTTTTGTGTATAATTACGTGCTACAAAATAAATTCTATATTACATTAATACAGTCTCTCGGCTAACAGTTTTTCCTGTTGTCTTTTTACCCACATGCAAACACCCATAAGCACACACACACACACACACATATATATATATATATATATTAGTCATCCACATACAAGCCCGTTTCGCTGTATCACAGCTCATCAGTTTGGCTAGACATATCCACTTGCATCTGGCCGGGATCGAAATTCGACTGATTTGGTGTCAGTCGGAGTCTCTACTCCCTAAGCCATAGGCACATGGGGTCAGAGAAGGGAAATTTTAACGTCTTGTATGTAAGCAGTGTATGCAGACGATGCGTGTGTCAGAATAAATAAATTGCAAACAATATTTGCTTATTTTTTTAATAAAATCCGTTCACACTCACGAATAATCTTTTGCATATTACAATCAAAAGATGTCAGAAATAAGCTGTAACATTGACAGATGTTATTTTTATTAATTTCTTAAGATACTCAAGTACTTTCAGTCTTTTTTGTGAGGTCAACTTCAGGGGTGTGAGTTATGGTAACAAATGTAACTGGAAAACTGTGTTTAAAAATTATTGTATTTTTCCTGCTTCAAATATAACGGTTGACAAATTGCTAGCGTTCATTAGAACGTGAAAATTATCCAAAATGGAATTTTTATATGTTGTAATGTGTGTGTGTGTGTGTGTGTGTGTGTGTGTGTGTGTGTGTGTGTGTGTGTGTGTGTGTGTGCAGTAAAATTGCATACATTATAGATGTGCAGAATCTTCCAGTTTTGGGATTTTTAAGACCTTAGAACGAATGTCTGTTGAGTGCCATACGTAATGCACTCTTTGATCAATCATGTCTCGAAAGGGACATGACTAACTTGGCAGATGGTTATCCCGCAGTAGGTTGCCATTACTTTCTGCGGTAGACTGGTTGACAGCCAAAGATATAGAACCCTATCTTTCCTATTATTTAACCCATAACTGGAGGATAGAGACGGATTAATACTTTTCACAAAGGTATTTGTGCGTAAGTGAATGCAAGAAGTTCAACTGGAATTCGAACTCGGCAACCAGATTTGTCGTACCGAGTCGCTATATTACTCTGCGTATTTATGTTTGTTCTCTTCGTTAACCGTGTTAACTTTCAAAATATATTGTATTCGTCATCCAAGATGCTTGTTTATTCGAAACGGTATGAAATAGTCTGAACGTCTAATTTTCAGCAATTATGAATGTTCCGAACACCGAGACAAGTTCCGCTGAGCATAGCCTTCCGCATCAGTTAAGAATTACACGCAGCCGCACTAGTCTTGATAACATTTCACTAAAGAACATATTTATTGCACAAGATACAGGTCTAATCAAAATCAGATAGAGATCAAAATGATGGTTTGACCCGGAATAAAAGACACTCGTCCGTTTCTTTCAAGGAATAATTTCAATGGATTCCTTTCAAGAACGTTTTCTCTCTAAGCCGAGGTTAACCATGTATAAAGTAGGACCGTTTATTTTGATATCATTTTAGATTTTTTGCTATATATTTGAGGAAGTGTCTGCATAATCTGGAAGTTTCAATATATATATATATATATATATATATATATATATATATATAATAGTCATCCGCAGACAGATCTGTTTCGTTGTATCACAGCACATAAGTACATTAGACTCCGATTGCTTTTTACCCAGGATTGAAACCCGACTGAATTGGCGTCAGTCGTCGATTCTACCTCTGAGATACAGGCGTTCAGTAGAAGGTGCAGACGTTTTAGCATGTATATTATCATTATACACGCCCAATAGATGAGAGTGTTCTAATTCATTGCTGAATGAACGATGCGTAATATATATATATATATATATATATATATATATATATATATATATATATATTATTATTATTATTATTATTATTGTTATTATCTATTCCCTGGGAAGTACATATATATATGTTTGTAAAGTATCAACAAAACGCTTTCAACGCTTTAGAAAGCTATCCATGGCAAACAACATTTCCAAAACTACTATATTTCAAACAATTCGATATTTAACATCTTTTCCATTATGATTGCATTTGGTCAAAATGCCAAATACTATACAATGCATATTATTAATTACTATTCAATTTTCTAATATCTAATATCAACCTACTATCAGTCTGTCTGTCTCTTTATATATATATATATATATATATATATATAATGCATTGAGGCAGCAGATAATTATGTAAAAATATAGAATGTTAAACTTAACAGACTACGAATGTTTATTGCGTTTAATCATGAGCCGTTGTGCATTTCGTATTTTGGCTTTAATATATATATATATATTTGTCATCCACATACAAGTCTATTTCGCTTTATCAGATCTCATCATAGTGGCTAGATTTCCATTCGCTTTTGCCCGGGATCGATACTCGATTAGTCGGGGTCGATAGCCCCTTAGCCATAGGCGCATGGAATCAGAGAATTTTAGCGTATTATATATAAGCGATGTATACACACGCCAGTCACCGAAAGAATTCATAACTGAAGAGTTATGCATAAATCGCAGGTAACTGTTTCCGTTTTAAATTTTCCTCTCGAGAGAGCTCAATCGTAACGAGAGCATAATATATATATATATATATATATATATATATATATATATATATATATATATATCCTTTATGCGAGTTCACTTTGTGTATAGATCTTATGCAAAATGACGAAAACTTGTGAAAAAGAAAGAGAAAAAAATTAAAAATAAACGTTTACTTTTCAACATTTCTCATTAGTAAGCTTTGTGAAAACAAGATATTGATTCCTGAGATATAAACCACTAAATCATCAATGAACATCGAATTTAGATAAAATTGAATAAAATAAACTGTTTGATTGGTTTAGATTTTTGCGACATTCTCAAGTATTAGACTTTGAGATACATTGTGAAAGATTATGGGGTGCCCAACTGACTCTTCCGTACAGTGGAGTCGACAAAATCAAAGGAAAACCACACGCATGCGCGAAATTATGAGCATAAATGGAGACAATTTACCCATCGCACCCTGTGCTAGACAACTTTTCTCATAAAATATTATTTTTTCAAAATCTTTGCGAGCGACACAAATATTTACGTTATTTCATATAAACATACATTTAATGTCAGATTATTAGTTCTGCTATATATATATATATATATATATATATATATATTTCAATCGCAAATATGTAGCGTGTTTTTTTCTTCTTTTTAAGATACTTTATTATCCCATGATATTTGCAAATAGTTTATTGAATTGAAAAAAATAAAAGTAATGGCAGAAAAAATTTGATATGCTCTTAGTCATAGGAAACCTGTTAAAACAACGGTTTTCTTGCAACGTGAAGATTTCTACACTGTTTAAATATGTATATCCGTTTGTCAGCTTGGGTTGCACATTAAATATTAACTGGAAAAAGAAACATATTTTATGCATCTCTTTCTTGCCTACTTAGATTCTTGCATGCTACTACATACTTACGCATACCCACATTCAAATGCATACGATGTATATACGTAAGTATTTATATTTTATTATCATAAACCGTGTCATATATATATATATATATATATATATATATATATATATATCGCTAACTCAGTAATGAATTAGAGCACTCTGGATATTGGGCGTGTATAATGATAATATACACGCTAAAATGTTGGAAAATCAGTTATTATAGATTGCCTGAAGATACCGAAAGGTTGAAACCAAGATTCCCTAAATAATTGGTTTCCAAATGAAAAAATATATATATATATATATATATATATGTGTGTGTGTGTGTGTGTGTGTGTGTGTGTGTGTGTGTATGTGTGCATGCGCTTATTTGTGTATGTAAGTGTGCGTATTTGTATGTAAATGAAAATATATGTGTAGTCGTAAATGTATGTATAATATGTGTGATCATGCGTGTATGTTTATGTACGTATGTATATGTTTGTATCTATGCGTGTTTCCGTGTGTTTGTATAGGTAAGTATATGTATATATACATATGTGCATTTATCTGATGTTTCTATATGTCTATGTGATATATGTGTACATATGTGTGTACGAATGTGTGTGCGCATCCATGTATGTTTATGTGCTCATGTATGTGCGCAAATTTAGATATATATATATCTGGAAGTATTAGTGTATGTATGTATGTATGTATGTATGTATGAATATAAGCGTGAATATATGTGTCTATGTGTATGCATGGGTATATGTATATGTAGAACTGTACGCGTATATGTTGGTGTATGTGGGTTATGTGTGTTGTATATGTCTTTATGTATTCATGTAACACATCACTCATTAAGTCTAACTAATAAAACAACAACATTTCGCAAAATTTGACTTTATTCATCCACATAGTCTCCTTCTAGGGTGATACACTGATTTCAACGTTTCTCTTCCAAATTGACGCTTTTTGTGTAGAACGATTTGTTTTTGGCCTCAAAATACGTCTCAGTTTCCGACATCAGTTCAGCATCATTTGTGTGTCTGTACGACCGCGTCAAAAGTCAGCATGTTTCCTCTTAACCTTTGTTTCCGTCGGCGCAGAGTCCGAATAACAATTACCAACACTTTGTTTTTGGCCTAAAATTACATGTCAGTTCCCGAACTTCATTGAAGCCAAATCTATTAATCCCTTTCCTGGGAGCATTCTTTTTAGGTCTGCAAACAGCAAGTCGCTGGAAGCCAGATCTGGAAAATAGGGTGTATGTGGAAGCAATTCGAAAAGCAATTTATGTAGTTTTGCCGTCGTTGCGATCGACTTGTGACACGGTGCACTCTTTTCTTCATTTGTGGCTGTTTTTGACGAACTCTTCCTTCAAACACACCAATAATGCTATTTTAGTATTAAGTATTGATGGTTCTTCTTTTCCCGAGGTATTCTATGAAGAAAATACCTTAAGCATCCCAAAACCTTGTCTGCTGATATTTGAGACTTTGGTCTCTTTGGACGGCGTCACTTGCTGCTATCCACTCAGCCGACTGTCGATTTGTCTCCGGAGTGAAGTAGTGGATCCATGTTTCATTCATTGTCACATATTTATGCAAAAAATCTTCTTGTTGAGTTGAAACAGTTGCAAACAACCCTCTGAATCGTCGACGCGTTGTTGTTTTTGATCGACTGTGGGCAAACGCTGCATCAACTATGAACACAACTTTCTCAATGACGAATGTTCATCCAAAACGGTGAATACGCTGCCTTCTGATATGTTCAAATTCTCTGCAATTTCACACAACTTCAACTAACGATCGGCCAAAACGAGTTTGTAGATATTTTTTGTGCTTTCCGGGACAACTGCCGATTTTGGGCGATCTGAGCGTTCAGCATCCTTTGTGTCTATACGATCGTGTATAAACTCAGCATACAATATCTCCGAATAACATTTATCACATCATTGTTTTGCGTGAACAGTATTTTTCCCATCAGAAATCAATGCTTTATCAACAAACGAAATTCAGAATCTTCCATTGTTTTGAAAATTTCCAACAGTAGCTTTACTTAAATAATACTACTTTTTAAACTAATAATCCGATTGGGCCAAATTTTGTCACGTGCTATTTGAACGTTACTACTTCATAAAAAAACCTATCAATTTTTTATTACTTGCGCAATCTTTATGTCAGGCCCAGGAATTTTTGAGTAATGTGCTATATGTGTGCGTATATGTCGGTATGTGCGCATATGTAAGCATGTGTTTCTGTATATCTCTGCATTTATGTGCACGTATGTGTGTAGGTTTGTCTTTATGTGCTTTATGTATGTGTATATATGAGCTTGTACGTATGTGTGTATGTATGTATACACATACCTGTATGTGTTTTATGTGTTTGTTTAAATGTGGATATATGCCTGTTTATATTGCGGGATAGAAGATTAAAAATTAAAATCAACTTTCTTCTTCACTTTCACTAAAATCCACAATAACGTTTGAAATTCTGTTTTTGCCGCATAGAAAAAGGATTGAACTGGTGCTTACGGAAAAATTCGAAACCGGATTTCGCGAGTAGATGTCAAATTGTTTTTCTGACCAATAGTAGCGATTTGCAAAACCAAAAAGAACTCCACGATCCAGTGTGAAAAATCTAAAGGATATATAAAGGAATTCGATCAGATTAATTAAGTCACACATTGAATCAGGAGAGACGACAAGCTAAAATGTAACAAAGCAGAAACTTCAACCCGAGCTCAGTTATGTCTGACACAAGGCCGAATTAATAAACATTAATCATCTCCCTATAGCTTCCATATATTTCTATATATGAATTTATGTGTGTATGCGTGTGTATGTATGTGTGATTTTATGTGCGTATAAATATATGTCTATATGTATGTATGTGTATATATATGCGTAGGTGTGTGTGTGTGTTTGTGGGAGAGAGAGAGAGAGAAAGAGAGACATATTGGCATTTTTGTTCATTTATACGAGACTAACATTCCAAGAAATGCTAGAAGATCGGTTACAAATACTCTCTATAATAGAGACAACATTGAGTTCTTGATAATAATGTAGTTTCCCAAATTTACACGGACAGAAATTAAACAAAAGTATTATCTTTGAATAGTTTATCCATAATTTTCATCTAGATATGCAACAAAATATGTAACAATGTTAAAAAAAATGTATAAAAACAGCCAGTCATTGCCGGTACAATTTATTACAATTTTCCCAAACATATGCTTTCTGCTACTTAAAAAAAAAATATATATATATATATCAGGAATTGTTACCACAGACCATGATAAATATTGATTTAAAAATGCAGGTAGACATTTGTTTGTTTTTTTCCTTTAGCAATCATTTTGTACTAATAGTTAATCAGAAGGAAAATATTGGCAATATCAGACAGCACATGAAGACATCTTTTTACAGAAAAATAATAAATAATGAAGGCAAACGTTTGAACACGATTAAAGCAATTTATTATTAAAACAATTCACGAATAAAAAATAATATATGTTCCAAAACAGCATAAAAGAAAAAATACTTACAGCCGTTCAAATACAGAAAAAGCGCGAAAAAAATAATCTTTTTTACACAGGCTCGGTTGGTGTAACTTAATATATACCACTTCAAGTACACGTAGATGATGTGTTACGTGGGGCAAAACTTTGAAAAAGTTATATATATATATATTTCTTTGAACAGTCTAGATTAAATAAGTGATCCCTACGGCTGAGTCAAGCGAATCCTTGATCGTTCTTGAACGGCGCCTTAGTCTTATACCTGCAGGAACACGCGGGCCAATTCCGCTGTCTAGTCTCTGATTGGTCCCTCCCATGCATTCCGCATCACACTGGCATTTAAACTTATACACTAAAGAACTATTTTGAAAGTGGGAAACAAAAGATAGAAACAAGAAGTAGCAAAGCAATAGCTATAAAATTCAGAGAGGGCAAGAGAGAGTTCAGGGGCACATTTCTGAATTACGATGACTGGAATACCATCATATTCACTTGCTTTATGAAAATTAAGCTCGGAAATAATTTAGAGACCAGCGAGCTGGTTATGTGTATATCACTCAGTTGGGTCTCAATTCTAGGAGGGAAGTCATGTAAGGGTGCTTCAGATAAGTCAAGTGTAGAGTTGTAAGAGAATTTGCGAGCAAAGCACTCAGCCTTGTCAGATGTTGATTTGAGAATCTCAAAATTACTAAGAAGCTGAGGGTTCGAAGTTTTACTGTTGTTTAGCACACTTTTGAAGAACCGCCAGTAGTCGTTAGAGGCAAACTTATGGGATGCTATACGCAGATTAAGTCTATTATTAAACAACTTTGGATAATTTAAGACAAGGTTTCAGGGAAAATCGTAAGATATCACGTAATGTCTTTTCAGAAAAAAGATCGTAAGATTTCAAACTATGTCTTTTCAGGAAAAGACTGTACAATTTCAAGCAATTCTAGTGAATGAAATGTTTAAATTGCAGAAAAACAGTACACCAGATTAAACCTACTCCCAGAGCATGTACAATATTTACCCAAAAAAGGTCGATACCTTCGGAGTATTATTGACGATTACTATCGGACTGTGCTCTCTGTGACTCTGACGATTTAAATTCTCTTTTCTACTTGTTTTTGTTTAGTCTTCTGATGTTTGCCTTATTTATATTAATATCCTTTAGAATGGATATTGTGCGGTAAATACTAAGCACACATCTTCTGGGTATCGTCCTGCCACCTCGGAGATACAACAGATTAGCAAACAAGATTCGAAAAATACAACCTGACACACCAGATCCAGATGGCAATTCATTTTTCAAACAGAACACCACCCGTTGGTGACAAGTTTTGGCTCGGAGAACGATATTCGATCGCATACTGCAAACAGACTGTAAAGATGGGCTACTATCTTACGTAGCTCTTCCTTTAAAATGGAGTATTTACCTTAAAAATAGAGTGCGTGCAGACGGATTATAGAGATTGATTCCGAGATTGACCGAACCAATAGAAAAAAAAGTAATAGCATTCTTGGTTTGTGAGTCAGAAATAAAAAAAAAACTTTATGTATAATACTGTGAGAGAGTTCCCTGTCGCAATTGCCGATAGTAGAAGTAAAGTGAAGTTTGAAAAGTTCATAACTCACAAAATGAAATAGTTATTAGAAAAAAAAGGAAAATAAAGGAATATTTTTTTCAATTTGTCAGGAGATACATTTGTACGTTGAACGGGTGGTCATCATTGAAGTATTAACAAAAAGAATATTACGAAATATCCATACGGAACACCCTCGCATTTCACTATGAAAGCGTTTATGCAACATTGTGTGTATTGGAACGAAATGAATAAAGACATTAAAAGCTTAGTAAAAAATTACAAGAATTTCTAGTTAGTTGGAAAATCACCACTCAAAGTTTAACCCATGACCAAACACCTACAAGCATTGGTCTAGGATACACATGCATTATGCAGGGTCGATAAGGGGTATATAATACTTTGTAGTGGTGGAAAGCTTTTCGAAATAGCCAGAAGTATTCAGATGCAAATCGCCGACAAATGAATTTCTAACCGAATTGTTTGCAAGATTTGGTGCACCAGACACGATCGTATCGGACAACGGGACGCTATTCTCATCAAGGGAACTCGAAAATTTTTGCAAAATACATACAGTGAGTCATTTGACATCTGTTCACTCCCATCCAAGAACTAACGGGTTGGTAGAATGATTTATAGTCGTTCTTAAAAGGGCAATAATAAGAAAGTTGGCAGGAATAGAAACAAAAAATGAGGATCTACAGAATATCATATCTGTCTACAGTATCATACCAAACGCAAACGCCTAGGCAGGAATGTCTCCTGCAGAATTAATTTTTGCAAGGAAGATCAAATCAGTTTTCGATAAACTGAAAACAAGTAAAGAAAATAAATTCGACGACAAACGCTTCTACCTTGGTGACAGATTTATTTTAAAAATTACAAACTCGGCAGGGTTATGGGAAGAAGTCATTATACTGAAAGATTTGGCGACATGTTGTAACTTATAAAACATCCAAGGCGGATTATATGGAGGCAAGTTAAACAAATAAAAAGAAAGTACACTATTGAACAGTATAGGGAAGAACACATAGAAGTAATATACGACGTGCTCGATGTGCTAATGCCTCCAGAGATACAATAAAGACGCTTAGGAAAGCGAAAGAGGATTGCTACTGAAGCGATTGAGATCGATCCAAAAAGAAGAAAATATCTAGACCAGGGGACGAACTATTTCAGTGAGGAGGTGTTGTAGAGGAGCTAGAACCACTCTAGAT